>JAJOOO010004083.1:0-15073 GCA_029582685.1 Solanum piurae | reverse complement strand
AAATAAAATTAAAATGTTTGATCAGAAATTTGATTTAATATTATAAAAAAATAATGACGTGGCCGAATAATAATTGGCCACGTGTAAAAAATGGTTTTACAAAACCACCGTTAAAAAATAATGGCATGAATGAGCCTTTTCTTAAACGGTAATGGCATAGATGAGCCAAACTTTTAACGAATGGCATAAATGAGCCTTTTCTGAAAGTTCGATGGCATATTTGAGCCTTTTCCTTCTTTTTTTTATCTTAGAGAGATTACTAATTTACTGTGTATTAATTTAGTGAGGTTTTACTGTATTTTAAAGTTAGAAGATCTTGTTAACTTGATAATACATTCGTGACTAAATACCTACCCATATATATATCATATTTTCACATTTGTTGTGAGTTATTATTTTTTAAAAAAAAAAACTCAAAAAATATTAAAATAATATATTTTAAAGTTAGAAGATCTTGTTAACTTGATAATACATTTGTGACTTATATAAATACCTACCCAAATATATATATATATATATGTTTGTATTAATGAAAATATATATCTCATAAAAATTAGCTATTAAATAAATAATAAAAATTAAACTAATACAGACTTCAACTGACATTATTAGAAGTCAATATGAGCTTTTCTTCGTCGAAAATACTAAAATATTAAGAAATAATAAATTAGTAAAACAAAAGGGCAATGTTTACAAAGTAACAACTATTTTGAAGCAAACTTCCTGACAATCTAAATCACATAAGTAACATTGATAAATAAAGTCATTCTTTTATTTTGAGCATCAAAAAAACAAATCGTGACAATTCTCTAACTCTTGAGAAGTTTAATAATTTTGGAAAAAGATATTCAGAAACATATATCTGCATCACAAGATAAATTATTAATAAAAACAAATGAATTTATTCTACAATAAAAATTTAAAAACTAATACAAACTTCAACTGACGTTATAATAAGTCATATGAACTTTTATTCGTTGAAAATACTGAAATATTAAGAAATAGTAAATCAGTAAAACAAAAGAGCTATGTTTATATAGTATTAACTATTTTGAAGCAAACTTCATGACAATCTAAATCACATAAGTAACATTGATAAATAAAGTCATTTTCTTGTCTTGGCATTAGAAAAATAAATCGTGACAATTCTCTAAATCTTGAGAAGTTGAGTAATTTTGAAAAAAGATATTCATAAGCATATATCTACATCACAAGAGATATTGTTAACAAAAATAAATGAATTTAGACTAAAATAAAAATTAAACCAATACAAACTTCAACTGGCGTTATTACAACTCATATAAACTTTTCTTCATAAAAAATACTTAAATATTAAGAAATAGTAAATCAATAAAACAAAAGGGCAATGTTTATATGGTAATAATTATTTTGAAGCAAACTTCCTGACAATCTAAATCACAAGTCACAACCCTTTGACAAAAGTCACAACTTATCAGAAAAGTCACAACTCCTCGAAAAAGTCACAACCTAAGTTAGGGATATTATAGTAATTTAATACTCAAGTTAGGAGTTCATGCTTTTAAGGTAATATATATAATATATATATATAGAGAGAGAGAGAGATTGAAAATATCTAAAGGAAATGGTTAAATGTATGCCCCTCAACGTATATTCAGATTTCCAACTATATACTTAAACTTCACGAAAGTTCTATCATTCTGTGAACTGTTTAAAAATAAAATAACTATACCCTTAAAAAATCATAACCAGATCTATGGTGGCATGTGAATTTCACGCATTTGACACGTGGAAAATTCATCAAATTTTTTTTTTCATTTTTAAATATTTCTTTACGCCTTCTATATTTTCACACATCCCTTCAATCACCCAAAGTAATTTCACCATTTTCACCATCACTAGAACACCATAAGTCCATCGAAACTAGGTCATTGAGGAAGAGAGGTGAATAATGATTGTAGAGCTCGTTTAGAGATATTATGGCTATGCTCTTTTGAAAACCTAAAAAACAATTATTTTTTTAAAAGTGAAGGAATAGGGGAGAGAGGACGAACAAGCAGAGTATTTGTCACGATCCAGACCATCGTGATTGACAACCACACAAACCCTCTGGTGGGAGAACCATTACTACAACCCAAACAAACAAATTTTATGAAAACTAAGGCATTTAATGATACGGAAGCAGGTTTAAATGACTATAAAAATGGAGTCCCCATAAACTCCAAGGTTTTAACAAACAACTAACCAAACTAACGGAAAAACAACCCATAGAACCTAAAAGTCATTGTACCAAAACTCTACTAACGATAAGTCTAAGAACAAGGGGTACAACCCCGAAACTATACAACACCTTAAACAAAAGTCGGAGTTCGAAAAGAGTGGACTTAAATAAGAAAGATCCATGGCAGCCTGAAAGAATTAGCTCACCCTTGAATTCGGTCACACTCAATAGTCACCTAACTGAGGTCTATCAATAAACACCTGAAGATTCCCTGTACTCAACAAAGAAAGAGCAAGTGCAGTATCAGTACACAACCACAGTGTATTGGTAGGATCACGCGGCTATCCCAATAAGTGAAACACATTATAAAACAAGCATATACTGAACATATACAATATTAGTCATGTTTTCAGGATCAATGTAACATTCCACGTTCTCAATAATACACATTGATTATCAATTTAGAGTAACAAACAATCTTTCAACCTGAATCACCATTAGATATGAACGTAATCAACACAAGTAGATACATAACACAATTCAATGGCCCTCTCATGGAACCCAATTCAATGGTCCTCTCATGGAACCCAAACTCAAATTGTTAGTGGACTTGTTCGTGGTACCCGATCCAATATTTATGCCGGAACGTGGCAGCCAATTCCATATTTATGCCGGAACGTGGAAACCGATCCAAGTTAGTATGTTGGAAGGTAATACCCGATCAATTCAACAAACCACAATCACAATCACAATGTATATTCTCACAATCATACAACAAGAGGTGTTTCATGGCATAAAATTATTCAATTATCCTCATTTACGATTAGAGTGATCAATAATGCAACATTCGCATACATACATTATAATGAGCAATTACAAACATATATCACACAATATGAAATCACAACCATCACCTACCTCGAATCCAAGCTTGAATCCCCTAAGGCACTTGAATTCTCTCTTTCCGGATTCTTTCCGCTTTTTCTAGGTCTACAAACAATTAATATACGCAAGGATCAACAATCAAATGTCTAATTATCTGGATTATAACAAACTCAATGATGAGTCCACAAATTGGACTCATTTAGGGATATATTTTGATAGAATTAGTGTCCTCAAATGCATGTTTTGTCTCAATATCTGATGAAAACCCTTAAGTTTCAGGTATTTGAAGTTTGAGGGAAAACATGGACACTACTTAGCAAAAAGTAACAAAGACATCTGTAAAGAACAAAGAAATGAAGATCTGCGGATCGCTCAACCCATTCGGCGAATAGCCAAAAGATCTTAGTCTCGCCTTTTGCTCTAGTATGTTGAGCCCTGAAGGAAATGATCAAATCGATGGTGAAAATGAGCCGTTGGTGTATCGCCGAGCAGTTCCGTAAAGCAGTACTATATTGCCCAATAATCCAAAATAAGACGATGTTGAAGGCTAACGCAAGACGGTGATGAACTACACCAAAGGGCGAATCGCCGAGTTGATCGGCGATTCTGACTAATGTCGCCGAGTGATCCACTACAACATAAATTTTTGAAAACTATAAATACTCGTTGAGAATTATTATTTTAGTATCAAATTTTTAGCCTTGAACAATAATTTTTCAGACTTGGCTTTTATTTTTGAGTTCTAATTTTGGAGAGGGTTTTGAAGGACTTGAAGGTTCAAAAGGTTTCAACTCCAAGATTTTGGACTTGGGTCTTATGGATTCTTCACTCTTGACTTGTTTTGAGACTTAAATCTTCATACCCATTTGAATGCAAACTCATTTTGGTATAAATTTCTATCTCTTTAGCGTGTCTAGCTAAAACCCCAATTTTTGGGTGTGATTTTGTGAATATGGGTTAGATTAGTTGTTGGGTCTTGCTTGTTGGTGGTTTATTTGTTGTTTTGATCTTATTTCGTTTAGTAGTTATGGTGAAACTTAATGAAATTGTAGATGCAAATACGATTTCACCTTTGTGTTTTTGACCTGCTCGAGAGAGATGACGCAAAACTAAGACTACTAAATTGATGGCCAGTGCGAGTGGGATGACATGAGGTTCATCTCGAGAGAGTGAACCCTAGTCCTATATCCACACACTCAGCTCGAGAGAGTGAGTAGGTTAAGGCGGAGGTTGTTCTTCATGCGGCAAGTGGGTGTCCGAGAGGAACCTGCTTGAAACGGGGTAAGTTGCTCGAAAGAGAGCTTATCCCCTTTAAAGTCTAGCCTAGTCACACATATTTAGTGAATTCACTACCAAAAACATGTACCCAATGATTTAGTCTATACCGTATTCATATCACATTCCAAGAATCCCGTCTCCATATTAGTATCTTTCTTTATTTTCACTGTTTTTGCTGATTTTTGTTTACTTGTGAAAACCCTCATTGTTAATTGACACTTTTGTGTCACCCCTTTATTTAATATATTTATATTCGACAATGTTTTTAGTTATGACTAATTAGAACTAAATTTTTTCTTCCTATTAATTCTCAAATCCACTCCCTGTGGGAATGATTCCAAACCTTAGTTGGGTTATTATACTACTGCATGATTGTAGACATTTGTATTGGAAGTTGTGTCTTGATTACGCAAATATCAAAATGGTGCCGCTGCTGGTGAGTGGTGTTATTTGAGAATTTTAAGTTTAGTAAAAAAGAATTTCTTCTTAGTTGTAGTTCACTTACTTAATTTTCAGTTTTGTTTCTATTGTTTGTGTTGCAAACAGAAAGCATGAGTGTTAATGGCAGCAACGATAGCCAGGTGGGCCACCAAGACGACATCGAAAATCTCAACGATGTCTAAGATCCCAACATTAATGACCCCCATCTCATGAGAGGTATTGGGGCCATTATTTTACCTCCAGTCGAGGGAAATGTAGTGCTCCACATAGCGAGCACTATGTTGCAACTCTTGCAACTAAAAGGACTTTTCAGTGGATTGGCTCATGAGGATCCTCACGAACATCTTCGAAACTTCGTGGATGTGTGCAAACCATTCTCTTTCAAAAACATCTCTCAAGAGTCAGTTCGATTAATACTATTCCCTTTCTCATTGATGGGAGAGGCATGTAAGTGGCTGGTGAAGTTACCTCGCGAATCCATCACTTCTTAGGAGGAGTTGGTAACCGCATTTAATGTGCGATTTTTCCCTCCTTCAAAAATGATGACTCTTCGGGATAACATCCAAAGCTTTAAGCGTTTGGAGGGCGAGCCAATCCATGAGACTTGGCTGCGATTTAAAAAGTTTGTGCTACAATGCCCGACTCATGGTTTGCCTAACAATGTCTTGCTACAATACTTTTACCTAAGCCTGGATTCGGTAAACGAAGGTGTCACTGATCAACTTTAACCTGGAGGCCTGATGCAGCAACTGTATGCAGTATCAACCCAACTCTTAGATGGCATGACGACCATCAATAGGGCATGGTACACTCATGAAGACCAAGTCTTTCATGTCACATTCAAGCTATCCAAGGAGCAGATGTAAAAAGATAACGAGAGAGACCACAACATGGACAAGATTATGACACAATTTGACATTTTATCTAAATATGTCATGGGGGCTGGTGCATGTGGTGTCAATGTTGTAGGGGTTGGGTGTGCAAATCCTGAGGAGGTGAAATTTGAAGCCTTGTATAATGAAGAAGTGAACTTCCTAGCCAACCAAGGCAGTGGTTATCGTTCAAACTACCCAAGGCACGGTGGTAACCAAGGTTAGGCTAGAGATGAAGGATGGAAGGATCGTGAATGGAGAGACCGAAATTTTAATTGGAAGGATGAGGAGAAGGACATGTATGTGCCTCCTCACGAGCGCCTAAAACCAAAGGATTTGGAGGGTGGTAGGCCTGAGGATATGATTTCTCGTATCCTCAATAAAGTTGAAGGGTCGAACAAGATCTTGAAAGAGATGAAAGAGGATGTGTCGACCCTGAGCCAAACCGTTATCTCACATTCAGTATCAATCAAGCAGCTGGAGACCCAAATGGGTCAGATGTCGTCTCATCTAAATTCGAGACAGAAATGGGGTTTGCCTAGTTTCACTATGGTCAACCCCAACAATGAGGTTTGAAGGTGGACTTGCGTCGTGCCACGACGTTAACTAAGGCACTGTTTGGAAGGCAGCCCAAAACTATTTATTGCTATATTTTGCTTTGATAAAATAATGGTGTGTTGATTGTGCAGATGGAAGTGTGGAGAGTGAATGAAAAGTGCAAATTGGTGAGTTACAGGTCCATTCTGTGAATCACCGAAGGGTTCGGCGATCCCGAACCAGACTGCCGTTAAACTCAAGATCAATTTACATTAGAGTCTTTAAAACTTGGTGACCTTAGGAAATTATTGGCGAATCACCGATCATGTCGGCGATCTCGACGGAGACCATCGTTTGGACTCCCACAATATATGGAGGTTCTGTAAAATTCGGTGAGGAAAATGACTACTTGGCATTATGCCGAATAGTTCGGCGATCGGGAATAATGTCGTCGAATGGGCTAAAACTGGATGGTTTTTCAAGCCAAAGGTTTAAAAGTTTCAAACTCATTCCCTCTTCCTCACTTTTTCATCTTCCCAAAATCACACATGCACTCTAGTTTTACATACCTTGCATCTTTGAAGTATTTTTAGTGTTGAATTGTGCTACGAGTTGGATTACATTGCATCCTAGCATCTCGATGCCCATTTGGACAACATAAAAGGTTTGTCTTCTCTAAACCCATAATTAATTTCGCATAAGTTGTGCTCAAATGCAATGACATTACTTTGATAATGTGTGCTGGTCATCTCTGGTAGGATTTGAATATTTTTTACCTATTAAGTTCGCAAATTTTGTCCGTACTAAGTTAAATAGTTAATTCCTGAAAGTTGCGCTTTAAATTGAATGAAAAATTGTGGGTTGTGCATGATTGGCACTGGGTCTAAGCCTAATTTGAGTTGTGCAGGTCTTATTTTTTTTTTGAGGATTGCGGGGCTGAATTCAGAAAGTTGGATTAAAAGTAGGCACGTTGGATCATTTGGTGAGTTGGGTCGAGCTCGCCGAATCACTCGGTGGTTCGCCTACAACCCCCATCTCGCCTTTAATTTAATGTCAAATACGATGTTGAGTTCTGTAACTTTCGGCAAGAAGCATGATGTCGCCGAACGCATTCGGCGCCTCGCCAAAAGATTTCATGTTCGCCTTTTGTGTGCACCCTTGTATTCTCTATGCACTGCACTTGGCGAACCGTCTAAGTAGTTGCGCGCTTCGTCAACTGGTTCGGCGAAGTGACTCTGCAATTGAACTGCCTTATTTTTTGTCTTAATACTTTCTAACTCTTTCTCGAAGCTTTGCAAAAATGGCTAGACCGAAAGTAGCTGAAAGAAATGTGCCACCACGACAAATAAGAGCGAAAAATTTCAGGAAAAATACAAAGGCAATAAATCCTCCCAAAATGGATAATAAGGGCAAGAAGCTCAGCGCCAGCAAGAGAATAAATCTCCAAGACCCCACTATTCCCTCGTGGAGACGCGGATTCTTCACATCTATCCACTCCTTTTTGGTGGCTCATGACTTGGACAATATTAGTAAGTCAACTGCCGCTGAACTTTATGAAGAGGATCCGGGGACCGTTATCAAATCTCAGATAGATGCATCGAGCACTGACTCCCCGACATATGGAGCGACTGTGTAAACAAGACTCTTCTTTACCTCCATCTCTGTCTTACTTTATTTTACATTCAGGATATTATGTTATTGTTATTTGAGGATAAATGTTTTTATTTGTGGTGGGGTGAGACTCACCTTTTGTGTGCTATTTGTTACTCGTGTTTTTGTGTATATATTTGGGCCGTTCTGTTTAAAAATTATGTTTGATATACTATTTCTGTGGATGTTTGAGCTTATGTCTCCTTTTATTTTAAATTGCAAAAATGATTTTGACCCGTTCAAAAAATTTTCCACCTCTAGTGTGTCGAATGTGGCTGTTCTTTTGCAAAATTTAAGTCTCGATTCCAATCAATACCGATGACTTGAATAGTGCTCTCAATCGAACGAACATGAATGCGCAACTACGATGAGGCCAAATGAAGTCGCATAGGCAATATGTGAACTCTTTGCATCTCGTTATGACTAGCCTAGTATCAAATTGAGTCTCTTGTGATTATCATTGCACACTAGCGAAAATGTGGAGTCTTGTTTGACTTTAGTGTCGATGCCTAGTGTGATGAGCTTACTTTGAACCATGCATGATAGATCCTAGAATTTGCATCGATGGTCCGATCAACTAAGTAAGGCTATCTCTTGATATGATCTTAGGCAACTCCGAAGAGTGTGAGCCAATTTGACATATACCTCTTTGTGGCCTGCCTTGTGAGTGTGTGAACCTCTCTTGAACACCCCTTGAGCCTTACCTTTCTTTGGAAGAAACTTGATGCAAACATAACCTTTCTTTATCCATTACCTATATTCCTCATGAAGTTGTGGTTAGTTGAATAGCCAACTTAGGCCAAAAGCCTAAGTTGGGGGTGTGGTGAAAAGAAAGGGTAAAACAAGAAGTGCAACAAAGTCCTTCTCACCCATGGTTGTGAGAAAAATGGAACCCCTCCATACAAAAAAAAGGAGGAAATAAAAATAAAATAAAAATGAAGTGGAATAAAGTTGTGAAAATACAAAGAAAATGGGATTTCCAAAAATCCATAGGAAATGAATAATAGGATGACTTATGAGCACAAAAGAAAATGATGAAGGAAAAGAAAAGGAAGTGTTGTGAGTACCACAATTCATGAGGATGAAAGTCATTGAGCCTAAATGACCATACCTTTGCACTCAGCCCCATTACAAGCCTTGAAAAGACCTTTTTGATCTTGAGTGAGCTGAAACAAAAGTTGATCGGAAAATACGGGCAAACTTATGGGTGAAAGAATGCATTATGTTCTTCCTTGTGAGAGTGAGCGTTGCATTTGATTCTGGAACTTTAAATGATTAAACCTTTGTGTGTGAAATTGGAATCATTCCTTGTGTGAGTGCATTTGAACACTTTGGTTTAGCTTGAACTTGCATTTGAAGCAAGTATTGTGAACATGAGATTCTTTGATATTGGTGAGTCACAACTTGAATTTTTGAGTACATATTTGATCTTTACAAAAGTAACTTGAGTCTTGTTGTGTGCATTCATGATTGAGTCTTTTGTAGCACTGTTCGAGACCTCCTTTTTGAACGGCTGAACTTGAGTTTGCTTGAGGACAAACAAAAGTTTAAGTTAGGGGTGCTGATGAGTCCACAAATTGGACTCAGTTAGGGCTATATTTTGTTAGAATTAGTGTCCTCAAATGCATGTTTTGTCTCAATATCTGATGAAAACCCTTAAGTTTCAGGTATTTGATGTTTGCCAAGGGATGGGATCGTTCCCACAGGGAGTGGTTTTGAGAATTAATAGAAAAATAAAATTTAGTTCTAGTTAGTCATAGCTAAAAACATTGTCGAATAAAAACATATTAAATAAAAGGGTGACACAAAAGTGTCAATTAACAATGGGGGCTTTCACAAGTAAACAAAAATAAGCAAAAACAGTGAAAATAAAGAAAGATACTAATATGGAGACGGGATTCTTGGGATGTGATAGGAATACGGGATAGACTAAATCATTGGGTACATGCTTTTGGTAGTGAATTTATTGAATATTTGTGACTAGGCTAGACTTTAAAGGGGATAAGCTCTCTCTCTCGCAACTTACCCTGTTTCAAGTGGGTTCCTCTCGGACACCCACTTACCGCAAGAAGAACCGCCTCCGCCTTAACCCACTGACTCTCTCGAACTGAGTGTGTGGACATGGAACTAAAGTTCACTCTCTCGAGCTGAACCTCATGTCGACCCACTCGCATTGGCCATCAATTTAGTAGTCTTAGTTTTACGTCCTCTCTCTCGAGCAGGTCAAAAACACAAAGGTGAAATCGTATTTGCAACTACAATTTCATTAAGTTCCACCACAACTACTAAATTAAATCACATCAAAATAACAAATAAACCACCAACAAGCAAGACCCAACAACTAATCTAACCCATATTCACAAAATCACACCCCAAATATCGGGGTTTTAGCTAGCCATGCTAAAGAGATAGAAATTTATACCAAAATGAGTTTGCATTCAAATGAGTATGAAGATTTAAGTCTCAAAACAAGTCAAGAGTGAAGAATCCACAATACCCAAGTCCAAAATCTTGGAGTTGAAACCATTTGAACCTTCAAGTCCTTCAAAACTCTCTCCAAATTTAGAACTCAAAAATAGAAGCCAAGTCTGAAAAATTACTGGTCAAGGCTAAAAATTTGATACTAAAATAATAATTCTCAACGAGTATTTATAGTTTTCAAAATTCTGTGCTGCAGCGGATCTCTCGGCGATATTAGTTGAAATTGCCGATCAACTCGGTGATTCGCCCTTTGGTGTAGTTCATCGCCGCCTTGCGTTAGCCTTTAGGATCGTCGTGTTTTGGATCATTAGGCGACATAGTACTGCTTCGCGGAACTGCACGGTGATACGCCGACTGCTTATTTTTACCGCCGATTTGATCCTTTCCTTCAGGGCTTAGCATACTGGAGCAAAAGGCGAGACTAAGATCTTTTGGCGATTCGCCGAATGGGTTTGGTGATCCGCAGATCTTCATTTCTTTGTTCTTTTCAGTTGCCTTTGTTCCTTTTTGCTAAGTAGTGTCCATGCTTTCCCTCAAACTTTAAATACCTGAAACTTAAGGATTTTCATCAGATATTGAGAGAAAACATGCATTTGAGGACACTAATTCTATCAAAATATAGCCCTAAATGAGTCTAATTTTTGGACTCATCACTCAATAATCCTAGACAAAACCCAAGATCCTAATACCCAATTTAAGATTTTTTCCACCATTAGTTTCAAATCAAAACCCTTCCCCAACAATAATTACTTACGAATTTACATTCTACGGATCAAAAAATAGATTTTGGAGAGGGAAAACCTTAACTTTAGCCTCAATAATAGTGGAAAACTTTCAAGAAAACCCCTAGGGTCGTTCCTTAGCTCTCAAAGTCGGAAAGTGCAGAAAAAAACAATTTTGGGGTTTTATATCCGACTTAAATCACGTCTGTCCCGCTACGGAGGGACCCATCTCGCTATAGCGGCTGCTATCCCTCTATGGCGGCATGCACGGAGACAGAATGCTGGAATTTGAATTCCAAGCCCCCATTTAGCGACACAACTTCAACCCTTGACATTCAAAGACCACCCGTTCATGCTAAGATCATTTTTGGGAGTTCTACTCGCCCTAATTCCATTCCGTAAAGTCGTACGGGTTCCTTAATGTCTTAACTATCTATTTATGAAATGAAAATCATAATTAAATCACCCAGTTGTTACAAGATTTCCCTAGACTTTACTGTCTCCAATTTCGTCCAAATCAAGACTACGTTAGGAAATTCCAAGTTACTACCAAAAGTTTTCTGACCCCAATTCTTTCTCCATTGTCTTTTCTCTAACGACGGAACCAGGTCGTTACAATAGATACCAATTTACCCATCACTCGTCCCCGAGTGATCAACTAGGCAAGACTGACTAAAGTAAGGGTAGAGTAGTATCTGAAATGTCAAATTACTGGGGATACTTGTCTTGCATGTCATTAGCTTCCGGCCATCGTGATAAAAAAATTCAACCGGTTCTTCCTCACATCAAAGGTCTTGTTTAACAACACTGAGTCTCACTTTATGATATAATCCTCGTCCCCAGCCAACCAATTGAATACCTATACATCCTTCCATACAATGCCTAAATAAAGTCATCACAATACTCGAGTGATAATTTTTGTTGTATGTACACTTAGCTAACCACAAAGCTATTCCAAATAACCACCAAGTTGATCGTACACATGTCTGCAACATGTTATCAGGGACTTGACAAAAACATCAGGACGAATCATTTCTTACATAACCATGATAAAATCCTAAATCAAAACTCGCCACAATTAGAGGTGAACCTGAACCAACCAACACACAATCATAATACCCAACCAATCATAGTTCTTATCAACATATCCATCTCACAACCCAATTTCCCATGAGCTTAAGTTATAAACATTTGATCTTTAAACATCAGATACTCATCGGGGGATATGTCCAAGCATATAAGCCCTCTAACCACACTATCGAATGCTGGATTTAGCAATTGTAGATTAGCTCTTAAGAACAGTAGAATTGGACCCAATGATCCCCATATGTAACCACACATAATCAATACATGACCTCGACGACTAGATGAATGTTAAGATTGTCGGACAACCATAATTACACCTGGTAGCTCTTCTATGAACTCTCATAAGCAAGTGGTACATGTCGAACCACTAAAATACTTTAACAACTCCAAGACAACACTAATTATGTCATTCGAAATAAGAAAATCTTCCCAATCTTCCCACTCAACCAAGAGAACATCACAGGATTTGGTACCCCTGATCCGCCACTAGGGATTCACCCACAAAAGTGAAAATACACGAGAGCTTAGCTAGTGAATCATACTCACAATACTAACAATCATCATAACACTCCGACCATTTACCTTATTGTAACCCAACACTTTTTAAATAAAACCTTTCTTAGGTACTTAACAATCAATAGTAATAAACTTTACAACTCAATCCAGGTGTAAGTCCTTTCAAATGCTCAATATCAGGTACAATTGATCATTTCACTTTGCCAATTCATACCTTGACAACATATCTCACCACGAATGTAGACTTACAATGAAAAACATGAATTGTAAATTCAATTGTATAACACAATCCCCTTATCTATCAACATTAGCTTGTACCTTGAAGATTTTTATGAATTCATGGATCTTTGCTTATCCTTGATCGCATCTCCATCGATCTTACAATAGCCTTCACTAAAAGTTCCATCGTACTCATTACTAAACTCAAAAACAAAACCAAAGTACTTATTATCACACTCGAGCTAATGTATGTACACTCCTTTCTCAAGTCCTTTCCAATAGTTTTTAACCAATAGGACGGACTTGTCTAAATAAATGAAATCACGCGTCTCTGAACCCAATTATCTACCCCTCTGAAGATATCTCTTTAGCCTTTGCAATCAAATAAAATATTCTTGCTAGTGACAATTTCTGAAATGTAATGGATTGATTGAGATTTGTGATTGATAATTAAATGATCTATTAGTAAAAAAGTTATTTTTTTGTGGGTTTAATTGGATTTGAAGTAAACCCAAATTGATGTTTCTCAAATCAGATCCAAAGTATTTCGGGGTGATATAAATATATGTAAATTTATCTACAATTGATTTAGGTTGATTGGTTTTGCAAGAGTTTTACATGAGTATGAAAATTTGTTTGAAATCAACAATAGTGAATTTGGTGGAGATGGTGATGGCAGCGATGGCCCAGAAGTGGTGAAAGATGAAGAGATTTGATTTATATTACTATGGAGGAGAAATAAAACAAATAAGAAAAATATATAATTAAAATGAATATATTTATTGAAAAGAGATATTAAAAATAAAGTTTTAAATAATAGTTTTTGATGCTCACTCTCCCAAAAAGAGTGAAATGCACTTACTATGCCAGCTAAACATTTAGGAAGGTAATAATTTCAGTTTTAAACAATATGAAAGGGGAGGGGGGGTGATAGGGCCTTGGTAAAATTAAAGTGTGTAGTTGAGAATGCGGATATATGTTGAGGGGGCATTTGACCATTTTCTCAAAATATCAAAGGTAAAATAGATATTACATAAAATAAAGGTGGGGATCGGTTATTGTTCAAAGTTGAGGGAGGAGTTTGATTTTTGAAACAATGTTAGGAGGTGAAAATGATTTTCACCCCAAATATGAATTAAAATGAGTAACTGATAGAATTAAGAGAGTGAATTTTTGGCCTTTTAATATTTGATACACCACATTTCAGAGGCGGAGTCAGTATTAGCCGTTTGGAGGTTCTAACTTTTCTTCCCCTTCCTTAGCATTGAGTTGTTAACAATTTTGTTAGGAGTTCACAAGTTAATATATATTTATTTACTTAATTTTTTAGTACAAATACAAAGTATACGGAAAAGCTACTAGATTTGTCTGGACCCATGAACCCCACCTAACTCCGTCCCTGACATCTCCAACACATAATATCAATCAAATGGGTAATTTATGACCATGAAATAAATTAAAAAGTAAATCGAGATTCACAAGAAGTAACACTTATACACGATTAAATCATGCCAGTCTGGTTTTAGATCCAATTTAGTTATGACAATAATTAATTTACTTAAGAATGATAGCTAAATATATTTGGAGAAGGGAATATTCGGTGAAGTATTGTAATTGTTTGACTAATTCTTTTAAGTGACCAAAATTTATCTTTTTATATCATGAAATAATGATTCTATGGAGTTAGTTAAAACACTTGAAAGTCAGCCTAATTATTATTTTTCAAATAATTGAGTTGAGGGTATACTAGAAACATTTTTTCTATCCCATAAAAATAAAATTAAGATCCATTTTTATCTCTTCTTATTTTTCAAGACAAATTGTAAAACTATTCCAATTGATTTTGAAGTTCAGCAACTATAACATTTCTAAAATAAAAGCACAATTGATTGACTTATTTATACCATTTCTAAAAAAGCACAGAATCACCGTTGGAAGATAATATGAAATGCGTTGAATTATTGATCGTCTAATTTAATACCTCGAAAAAATTATCCTATTTTGAAGCGTTAAGTGGAATACTATCTTTTCCTATTTTTCCTTTATGTAATTTATGTTGTTAAAAATTAAAGAAATTGAAGTCCCTAAAGTAAAATATAGAATTTCGAACTGCACTAAGGTTGAAATTTAATAAATTGTTAAAGTTGTTCGAGCATTTTATTAAAAATATAACATTTATGATTTTT
>JAJOOO010004081.1:0-20580 GCA_029582685.1 Solanum piurae | reverse complement strand
GCCTTCTTTATGACACGTGTACTATTTTATATTTATCCATAATAATTCATATGTTGACTATTTCATCCGTATCTTTTCTCCTAACTTTATGGCTTCTTTTCATCTTTACACTACACTTTAATATGCACATGTTTGTTGATTTTATTTAGTAATTAATTTTATGCTTGTATATTGTCTGTTCTTATAATGAATTTGTTATATACAATATATGTTTAATAAACACTTATATACTGAGTATAATTTATTTTATCCTAGCGGAAAAGCTAGTTTGTGAATATATGTCCTTTGAACTTCTATTCGATTATTTGCGTTTTGGATGTCACCATCTATGCTTTGCACCATCTATGCTTTGTAGCTCCCATTTTATCGCACTTAATAGTTCTGGGTTGACTAGTGTGGGTCTATTTAGTACACGATTCAGTTTCACGGGTTTCAAACAATGATTTGGGAAAGGTCCAGGGCTGCAGCTTATATCAAGATTCATACAATCAATATCATTTATATGGGTAATTATTAACTATCGAATTAATGAATCACAGGGTTAGATGTATGATCATGATCTCCCGACCTCTAATCGCCTACTATAGATAACACCCTAACTACATCTTTGAGCGGGGATAGACTGATTACCTACCGAGCATTAAGTTATCTTCCTGTATGGTGACCCAAGCGAGATCTCTAGGTATATCCCTATCCTAGAAACGAATCAACCCTAGCTATTTAGAGTTCAACAAGCTCGTTATGTCTCACGTTCTATCCTCTTATTCCTCTCCCGAGTTCAATTCGGACAATAAATTTATTTCTATGGTGATCAATCATGAAATACGGAAAATAAGAACATAAGAAAGATTCATGTGGTAGTCAATAATAAACCCAAAAACAACTCAATCAATACTACAACAAATTTGATTATTAGGGACAAATTCTTTCGTCATTTATAAAGCATATTTCGTCACAAAAAGTTGTGTGACGAAAAAAATTTCGTCAGTCAGTCGTCACTAAATGTATATAAAGACGATTTAGTGCTTCGTCGCTAAAGAAGTTCCATTAACTACAAAGCAAAAAAATCGTCACAAAATGTATAGCATTTGTGACGAATTTGATTGTCATAAAAAGTGTTTTTTTTTTGTAGTTGATGGTATAATTTTGTCACTAAACACGTTATTAACACCGACAAAACTATTTGGTCACTAATTATTTAGTTCAATTAGTAACGATACCAATTGTCTCTAAAGTTCTATATATTTCGTAGTAAAACAAAAGAAATTTCGTTACTAATAACTACATTTTATATAAAAAAAATATTTCGTCCTTAAATGTATAAATTAGTGACAAATTTATCACTCTAATGAAGATTAACAATTTTGTAGTTAAATATATCATCTTGTCACTATAAGTATGATTTTTATTGACAACATAAAATTGTCACTATAAATCATCATGATTAATAATAATTACAATTTTCATAAAATATAAAATTAATTCATATTCGATAAGGAGGGTACTAGAACAAATATATTGTCACTAAATGTATTCAATTTATGACAAACTAATTTAATTTGTGATGACAATGTCTTGAAACGTTTGATATAGTAATCGCAAAAAGTTAAAATCTTTTGCCACTAATTAAAAACATTTGATGACATTTAATTATTACATATTGATATTATATTTGAATTTAAAATTGCATAAATTGAAAATAGAATAATAAAACACTCATGATCATACAACTCCTTAATGAAAGTAAATATGTCCAATACTTGATTACTAAATATTACTCCTTAACTAAGACAAATACGTGGAGATTTCTTCCCAAGTACCAAAAATGTGGCGACATTTAACTTTCAAGTAGTCTTGATTCAATTCTCACCTCTTATACCTGTGGGAAAAAAAAAAGAAAACAAAATTATGATTTAATTTAAAGTGTGTTCATATTGAGGTAAAAAGATAGAATCTGTAACACAATCTATGTATTCAATATGTTGTAATGATCAGTTTTATAAGCACTAAATAAAAATGCAAGCATACAAATATGAAGGTCATCTTGGGTGAGCAAGACTATGTACCTGACAAGAACTTTTTTTTAAATTTTGGATAGCAATGAACACAACATTATTCTCGCACAACCTATTACACATGAATTATCAAAATGCTAATATTTGAGAACTTTATTAATTCAACATCTAACATGTGAAGTATTAGAACATATGACCATTTAATGTACAATTTAACTAATCCCCGACAATTGGACAAAATAAAATGATTACAGACAATATTACATGCATTGCCTAGATTTATAAAGAATCATGCATCATGTTGGAGTTCGTATTAACAAAATCTCACCTACTACATTAACACTATTTCGTCCATTTATTTATTGTAGATCTTTTGTCAGCCCCAATAACGACTACTAGTTCAAAAGTATTCAACTCAAGAATTCAAACAAATATCAACTTTCAAAGCCTTAATTCTATATGAAGTCTACCATAAAAGTAAAAAAAATCTAGAAGCCTACTAAGCATTTTCTGCAATAAAACTACTTAATGTAGTTCAAGACTAGGACCCAACATCTTGATCATAATTAATTCACTAAATAAATCTACTTATAATTACTCATAATTCAACAAATGAAAAATATCATTCTTAATCCTTCAACAAGAAAGAGGAGCAACAATGGATTTTTAGTAAAATGTGTGTTACTAGTCTACCTTATAAATTATCTTTCTATTTGTGGATGGTATGAAAGAGAAAATTATCAGTGGGCGATGTGTTATGCAAGAATGGTATAGCTATTTTGTCTTTATATGGCACGATTAGAAAGATCAAGTAAGGGCAGTATATGGGGTTTGATAACATCTGTGCATATAATCCTTAAATTCTGTATAACTAGTGTCCTTTTGGACTTGTTGCAACAGAATTTGACTTCATGTGATTCGATTCACATATCTTTAGTTGGATGATAAAAACTTTGGTGGTTTTAAGGCTACTAGTTAGGAGGGTTTTGTTTTCAAAATTACACATAATAGAGCTTCATTGCTTCTACTTTCATCACTGGTTCATGTAATATTGACTACGCTGCATATATAGTTCATGAAAATGTTGAACTATCCTCCATTCATGTAACTTTCTATACCAATGACATAATGTACATAGCTCTCCATTCCTTAACCTTTCACCGGTAATTCATATTCAAGAACTCTATCACCTCTGATTCTATATGCAGTATAATAAGTCTCTTATTTGAGTTCTTCAAAGCAAACTTGCTAGCAGATCATGGTCTTGCGTTGTATAATTCTTGTTGATGAGTACTGTCAACTCTTTCACACTAGTTTGGACTTTTGGTGTGTGATGGATTTTATCAGTGGTCTCACAAGGTCTTTTTCCTTGGGAGATGTGTTAAGCAAGAATTTGTTAAGCAAGAATAGTGCAGGTGTTGTGAGATCTATCAACAGGAAACTATGCTACATTTGTTCTTAACAAGAGATTATGCTAAGAGCATCTGAACACACTTTGCTGCAGTAGCTTAAGGGCCCATTTATTTAGTTAAATCAAGTTGCAACACAATGGTGGAAAGCTGACTATTCTCCTAATTAACTGAAGCCACTATATCTGGCTGCCCCAACCATCATTATATGGCATCTATGGAAGAAAAGAAATATCATTTTCCAAGAAGGTTCAATATCAAGAAGCAGAGTTATTAATGACATATATCAGAACCTCTGTCTCTTGGCTAGAGTGAGGTTCTCATGGATAACAAAGATCTCTAACATTTGGCCACTTATGAAACAAAAGTTGGAAATCTACAAACCAACGAGGTGCACATTAGTATAGTGACATCTTCCACCCCAAGGGAAATTTAAGTTCAATATTGATGGCTCGTCTAGAGAGAACCTTGATCCTTACTCTCTGTCATTCTGCATTAGACATAGTAGGGGTCATTGCCAATACTACTAGTTTAGGTGCTGAAGCATTGACAATTCATGAAGTAGTGGCTTATTGTATAAGAGAACAACAAATGCCTCTTATTATGGAGACTAGCTCCCTAATCATCAAGAAGGTGATTGATGAAGATTGGGAGAGTCCATGGGCTATTAGTATGGAGGTTTAGAAGATCTAAGAGTGGAAGAGAAGCGGGGATTTCCAGGTGTTCTAAGAGAAGGTAATCAGCTAGCCAATTCCTTAACTAACAAAGCTTTTATACAAGAAATATATCAGATGACTCATAACTTTAAAGTGCTAAATAAAAAACTAACAAGAAATATCAAACATGCTCAGCTAACAACAATCAAACAGATGATGCAAAGAAAAGCGCAATCGAGATGCTGAAATGACTTACAGCTTGGGGTGATGAGCTTTAGGGTTCTGAAGAAGATGTAATATAGAACCTCATTACCAAGAACCATGCACTCATCGGCATTTTCAACCAATTGATGCACGGACAAGGTAGCATTATAAGGCTCAACAACAATGTCAGAAACCTTAGGTGAAGGGAAACGGAGAAGGTAAGCATCATTCTGTTCGGGTAGTCTTCTCTGATCTTTAAGATCAAAAGTGTTCCCATACAAGAACCTGTTCCTCCACCCAATGAATGGCACAATTGAAATCCTGAAAATCAAACACATAGAACGTAAATAAATCCTCAAAATGCACATATCTACAACAACACCAAATGAAAACAAAATGTTTAAGAAAATTTGAGAACGACATCAATTAATTTAGCACCTTCGGTGTAATGTACCTTAGCCCAATTGTTACCAGCACCAGATTGTCCAAAAACAAAGTTATCAGGATGGAAGATCTGTCCATAAGGACCAGATCTAATATTTTCCATGGTACGAGTTTCCAAATCTATAAGAACATCCCTAGGAACAAATCTTCCACTGGTAACCTCATTGTAATTCACATTAATTCTCTCAAGTGGAGATCAGAAACACCACTGTAACGATCGATAGAATCAATGCCGTGATTGGCACAAAAAACTTCCCAGAACTTGGCACCAATTCGGTTACCACATTGTCCACCTTAAATATGAAGGATTTCACGCATTTTGGAACTGAGATCCGGAAAAAATATGCACAAATGAAGAGAAAATTGGTAGATCTTACAAAATTGGAACACA
Source organism: Solanum piurae (assembly GCA_029582685.1). Lineage (NCBI taxonomy): Eukaryota > Viridiplantae > Streptophyta > Magnoliopsida > Solanales > Solanaceae > Solanum > Solanum piurae. Next base: position 15,461 of record JAJOOO010004081.1, on the reverse strand, counting down.
AATGAGAAGTCAAATGAATGTAGGGACAAAGGAGGAGAGGGGGTGGGGGTGTTTTATTGTACTATTCAATACAATAATTTTCAGGAACTCCCATCAGAAGCTAAAAATATAATTAACACACATAACCAACAAAATCCAAGTATACGATTCAAGGCGATAAGAGAAAGGGAACCAAATTAAATGGCTATTTCCAACACAAGGTCTAGGACTGACTAACAACAATTCAGTAAGCCGCAGATCCAAACAGTAAAGCATTCCCAAAAACACAACAAGAAGTACAAATATATGATTCTACCGTAATTCCATTTGGAGAGCTTGTGTGTGGCTTCTATTGTGAATGTTCTAGTATGTGGTATCAATCTCCTTGGAGGTTCATTCTGCTAGAAGAAAAACAATGAAAATCACAAACGAGGAACTCCTAATACAGCCTACGTCAATAGTTAAGGACTATCGGAAATCTTAAACTTCAGCTTCATCTTAAATCACTTCTCCTCAAGTTTGAGGAAGGATTCTTTTGGGTAAGATGTCACTTCTCCTGGTGATATCTTGTAGGTGTCTCATAGTGGCATCACCCAAAACTTGAGATAGAAATGTCATCAATAAGCTGGAGCTGAAGAAAAATCGATTTTATCCCGCAAGAAATTGATTAGGCTCAAAGAATGCTACTTACCTCCCTCAGCTCGTACATTCAGAGGTCAATCTGGTTGATTTCCCACAGAGCAGCAACAATTTAGATGAGCTCAAGGTCGAAGTTTAGGGGCGAATCTCTAGGGTCGAATGTTACAGAGATTTCATCCATGGGCTTTTCACTTTCCTTTTAGTTACTTCTTTAGTTTTTTTCATTTGTTGTCTTTTATCTTTTGTTTCCTTTTGCTTATTTCCTGTTGAGATAGTCCTGACCTGTTCTTGGCCGGACTTTTAGCTTTAGCTTGTATATAATTTGTTTTGAATAAATTGGCCTTGAGCCAAACCATTTTAATCAAAAAAAAAAGATAGACATTCAATTTGATATGTTATTGTCCTTAAGATGCTGACTAAACCACATCATCTGGTAAGTACTAATTGGATTTACCTTCGCAAAGTAACACATCTCCAAGACAACTATATGGAGTAATATCAACTTTAACAATAAAAATTGTCTAATGAATGAACCCAAAAGAATATGATAACGAGAGTATTGAATATTATCATGGATAAAAAGATATCTCAAATTAAAGCAACAACCAAGTCTAAACATGTGATATTTTATCACTAAGAACTCTAACAGTAACATTTTCTTGCATATCCAAGTTTTAGATTCCCAAGCATATACACATGGTTGGCATGTGAAAAAAAATCAACCAATATATTAATTAATCTCAATCATATCTAGACTTATGATTCACTAAACTATGATCCTAATATTATATATCATATCAGCTAAAGCAAGCATAAGAGTTGTTGTATAGGAGTATTACCTTTTACTAAACAAGTAGAAAATACACTAAACCTTTCGCCTACTAAGTATGAAAATCAGAATCAAATTAAGGAGTAAATAGAAATATAAAAGAGAAGAAAAAATAAAAACTGGAAAGTTGATTGAACTTTTGAGCACTTTGAACTTTCCAGTATTTTCCTCATCAGAATGGTACTTCATTGGTTACAATTTACATGTCTTACTTTCCTTTTTTGTTTGTCCCAAAAAGAGTCTCTTATTTAAAAAGAAAATGATAGTTCTATGAGCTACTAGACTTCCCTAATACTAAAAAAATTTCCAATCAAGAATTAAGAAAAAATAGACCAAACAATCATTGAATAAGGTGACTTACTTGAGTAAAGAGAAAGAGATACATAGAGATAAATGACCTTGAAGGTGCCGCCGCGTAGTGAACGTGAAAAACCCAAACAGAGGATATGATCCACTGCCTGTATGATTATAAGAATGTACCTAAAGGAAATTATTACCCTTTGTAGTTAGGGTTATAAAATGCAATATACAAAATATCGACACTCTTAACATTACTTTAAGTGAAAGTTGAAACAAGATATTGAATGAAAGCAAAAGAGGAAAAGCGATCAGCATATCTAGCACTATTAGTACCACACGCATTGGTCAATTGTCAGTATGATAGGCTATTATTACACATGCATATTAAAAAATATTTACTATTTTACTTTGAAAACTAAAATTATCTGATCAAAAACTAAAGGAACTCCTGATTTTGCATTTTGCCTATATGTTGAGTTGTTCGTAATACTTAATAATAATGTACTAACTATTCATTAAGTTAATTTCCTTGTTTTCAAGTATTCATCATCTCACATTAGGATTCTCTCAACCATAAATGGCTGCAAGAAATATATAATTTTAAATAGTATCTTGGAATAACAAAGAACTTTAAAGCATTAAACATGTAAGTTTTTCTTAAACAAGGATCAAAGTCTGAAGTTCAAGATGAAATCATGTAGTTGATGCGGCCTAGCGAGTGAGGCATCTATATTTGTGCAGTTGATAGATTCTTCGTTTTCAAAATAATTTCTTTTTTTTACAGCACATTGCTCATGGCATTACTCTTTGAGATTACTTCAAAAACTTCACTTTTGAGTTGAGAGTCTATCGAAAACAATCACTTTAGCCCCGGTAAGAATAAGGTCTACATACATTCTACTCTGCCCAAATATCAGTTATGAAACTACACTAGGTATGTTGTTGTTGGAGATAGACGATAAAACATCAACATAAAATCCATTCGTCATATGGTTTATGATTTCTTTTGAAAGGATCCACATTCTCAAATCAATTGCAAGACCAATATGCCCTACCATATCCTAGGTTTCTCAAGTAAATTTTAGCAAGAAATCCATTAAAAATTAAAAATAAACTTACGAACAAATAAGATTGAGCCTTTTATCTAATCAAAAGCTTCAGGCATCATCAGCCTACCGTAATTTCGGATTCCAACAGTCATTACAACCAATCCGCCACCCTCACACACACAAAACAGAGGCTTATCTAAAGCTCAATTTACGTTGAACTCTATGGAAAGCCTCATATTTTCAAGCTCAAATGTAGCGTGAAAGAACAGAGAAGAATAAAAAGCATAGAAAATGAAACAAAATTAAGGAGGAGATTCAAAAGAGGTTGCTTTAGATCACCTGAATGGATCAATTTTTGTCCAATTTGAAGAGAATGTAGCAGAGGAAACAGAAGAACACAAGAAAATCTATAAACACGGAAAATTTAGTGGATCTATGATTTATATTCACCTCTTTCTTTGTCTGTTGTGCGGGTCTCCGTTTGATTACATACTCCCAATTAAGATTGCACATCAAAGAATATATCTACTTTGGCTTTGTGCTTCTCCAAATAACCATAGCATCCCCAAACAAGCTTTGGATCTTGTATCAAAAGAAGAAAAGAAACAAAAAAAGAATCGGTGAAAAAGCTGCAAATTAGGAAAAACATAATTTAACTTAATTGGAAGTGTGAAGCACTAGACATTTGTAGAAGTAAAATTGGAAGCATGAACGCACTAGATTTTGGGTAAAACATAGCAGAGGCATCAAATAAAAGAAAAAATTAAAACCTAATTGTAGTGGGAACTAAATTAGCGGTGCTGTGCATTTGGGGAAAATAATTAAAATGGAAATTTTGTTTGCCGCGTTTGTTTTGGCAAAATTGAAGTAAATGAGTGTGTTGGTTGAATTTAAGTGAGTTAAAATAAATTAGGTTAATAAATGAATGATTTATTGACTCATTCACAAGTTATTTAAGTTAAAATGTGGGTTATAATTCAATCCTCTCAATTTTACTAAGTCTTAATTGTTTTACTTGCTCTTTTATAATTTTTTAGTATTTAATAAAAAAAATTTATTATAGCTATATATAATATATCAAATAATATAATAGTATTTATTTAAAATTATTTTGACAAGATTCGTCATTAAATAATTTGGGTTATATATCAATTCAATATTTAATGGATTGAGTTAATACATGAGCGGGTCAATAACCCCGCTCAAACTTAAGCAAGCAAAATAAGTTGGGTTTGTTCTGCCTCCCTAAAAAATACTTAAATTTTAACCCACGACACACACACAAATTGTTGCGAAGGTATGGTGATTTGAAATTGAAAATGAAAAATTATTTGGATATGCAATTTAAATTTTTAAAAGAAAAAACTACCCAATTGCATAATTTCATACCAAATTTCAAGTCAAATACACCTAAATACATATTTTTTGCTACCATATACACTGAAATAGGGATAGAGGCAAGTGAGATTCGCTCATGTATTCTTGATAAATGTGAATCACACTAGATACAAATTATATACATGTATCTCGTCTGATTCACATATAACTGGGATACCAGATACACGATCGAGATAGGAGAGTGGCAAATGACATTTGTCTATAATCTCATGTGAATCACACTAGACACACAATAGATACATGTATCTAATGTGATTCGTATGTATCTGGGATACAAGATACATGAGCAAGACATGAAAGTGACGAGCGAAATGAGAGGAAGGTAAGTGAGATAGGAGAGTGACGGGCAAGATGGGAGGGAGTTGGGTGAGATAGTAGAGTGGCAAGAGAGATGAGAGAGATAGACATGTGACTATTGTTAGCTATAACTATTTAAATGAATTTAAGTAAGCGTTTTTGTCAAATATTTTTAGAGAATAACTTCTCTCAACTGACAGTGGACAAGAAAATTACACCGTCAGTTCATTTTTAGAAATACTTATTCCTCTTAATATATTCACATATTATTAATAGTTAAATAAAAATAACAAAAATAGTATTATATGGTAACTTGGACTCTAAATTAATTATAAGAGTTTGTTTAGAATTCTTATTTGGTTGCCAAAAATAAGAAGGATTCTTTCGCATGTTTCTTGTCCTCGATATTTTCACCTCGATCTCCATCAACACCATTGAAGAAATTGGAGACAATAAATTTTACTTTTTTTACTTTTTAAAATCTATACTAATTAATCTCATAAAAATTTTAATAACAACCTATTAAGTCTTCTTCGCAACATTAAAAAGTTTTTTAATAGGTGCTTCCATTGTTTCAAACTGTGTTTTCTTTTCTTAGTTCATTCAATCAACAATATAAAAATTAATTGAAAACAAACTTTGATCCATATATCATGATATGTATTCCAATTTATTTAAATATTACTCAAAGTCAATAATATCATAAATATTTGGACGGCTTTTCAAAAAAAAAAAAATCGTAGATATGTAAAACGTGTTTAAGAAAAAGAGAAGCTGAAAAATCATTAATCTTTAAATGTTAAATACAATAATTAAATTAATAGATATAAGTATTTCTAAAAATGAACTGACGGGAGAATTTTCTTGTCCACTGTCAGTGAAGAGAAGTTAACCTCATATTTTTATCAGCCGCGTGTAAGATAAAATATATAATATAGAAGCGAATAGAGGAGCTTAGAGTCAGTCAGTCAATTGATCAATTTGCCCTTTCCTCTATCTATATTTAACTATTTCTCCATTTTAATTTATTTGTCTTAATTTCCTTTTTTAGTATGTTATGCATTTATAAATTACTGCCCTTCTCCTCTATTTATATTTAATAATTTATCTGTTTTAATGTATTTGTCTTATTTCCCTTTTTAGTATGTGTTATAATTATAAATTACTAAAACAATAATACCATAAATTATAATAATTAACAAAATAAAATATTTGAAAAACATATCAAAATTTAGATCAACTCTCGAAATACAGATGGGATAACATATATTATTTAAAAATTACGGTAAGAGTAATATAAATTACAATAATTAACCACTTAAATATATATATATATATATATATTTATTTATTTATTTTTATTTTTTATTTTAAAAAACATATTATAATTTGGTTAATTCTCAATATTTCTCATGTGCAACATAAATTGTGACACAGAGTGTAACATATTTATTTAAAAATTACATTACTTAAAAACATTATAAATCACAATAATTAACAACTTAAAATATTTTAAAATCATATTAAAAATTTGGTTGACTCTCAAAGTTTCTCATGTGCCACGTAAATTAGGATAAAGTGAATAACATATTATTTGAAAATTACGTTAAAAGTACTATAAATTACAGTAATAACATTTTACAATGTTTAAAAATCATAACAAAATTTGATTAGGTCTTTTAATTCTATTTGTACCACATAAATTGAAATTAATAGAGTAATATATATTGGGCCAGTGCTTACACTGGCTCTAGTATCTAGTGATAAAATATTTGCAAACTTATCGAGGCTTTTGATGATTTGGGAACTTTGCTTCTAACTTTTTTGGTGTTAAAATATTTTTTTAATTACATAATATTGGTATGACGCTTGTCTAGAGTATAACTTCCGATTTTCACTAAAAAATGTTTGTATGGTTAATGTTTATGGACGGACAAAATTTTGATTTTTACTATATTTGAATTAAATGTGTCTATTATTCATGATATTTTAATTTATAACCACAATTTTTTTTGTATCCAATCATTTTATTAATTAACTATAAAATTTAAGTCATAGACATTTAATCTTCTTTTTTTTGTGACAAAATTTTATTGTGATTAAATCATAGGTTAAATAGAGACAATAATATAATCGTCACTAATTGTTTGAACTATTAGTGACAAAAACTAAGGTCACAATTAAATTTGAAATTTTGTTGCTAAATTACACAATGATTAACCACAAATTCTGATTTGTCACTATTGTATCAACATACTTTTTGTGACAAAAAAATTTCGTGTCCAAAATTTAATTAATTTTAGGACAAAATAGGATTCGTCACAGAATGGGTACATAGTTAGTGACAAAATAATGTGTCACTAAGAGCTTTAAATTCGTCACTAATAGGACTCAATAAATGGCGCCAACTTATTTTTTGGTGGGAAATTTTAGTGGATAAAACTTTGCTACGAAATTTTATGTTTCGTCCTTAAAAGTATGCGCTTCATGTATTTAAATACGAAATATAATTTTCATCACAAAAGGTGAATCATTGGTGACGAATTTCATGTCGTAGCTAATACTTTCGTAGCTATATATCATATTTGTTGTAGCCACATCCCTAGAACTAGGGTATTTAGCTACTCATAGTCCAATAATCAATCATACAATGGTTATGAATCATTAAACGATTGAAAGGGAAAAAGTTTAAGAATTAACCCTAAAACTACAGGCAACGTACTTCAAAGTCGTCATTCTTCAAAACCCAGAAAAAAAAAGAATGCCAATAAAATAAAATAAAACCTTATTTATACTAAAAGTCGAAACGGCCAAATCTGGTACTCAGGCACGTGACGCGCGGTGCCTTCCAAATTCCGATTCCAAGAACCATTTGTCTAAAGTGTGACGCGCGAGCATCACGAGGTGTTCTGCCTCAAAGTTGATTTCGCAACCCATATTTTGCATTCCTCTGCGCGACGCAGAGAGAACACATAAATGCCTTGGTGCATTTTCTTCAGCTTCTTCCTTGCTCTCTTTTGACTCGAAGCTTCAGATTTCTTCCTTTGTCCCTTTTTGTGCTCATTTCTCCCATTAAGCTTACCTACACAACTAATCATGTTGGTTAGCTCATAAATAAGCGAACGAATCGATAAAACTATAAACTAATATATTTTGAATTCAAACTAGGCGTAAATGCGGGCATAATTAACATTCTAGGCATATAAATATGCCTAAGATCACTACCCCACACTTGAAGCTTTGTTCGTCCTCGAACAACTACTAACAACTCCTAGACCTAGACTCACTACATTGGATTATGCATCCACTACTAACTTCTAAGGATCTGTTCACAATTCACACAAGTATGTTTTCATTTATAATATGTATAACTCATGTAGATGACTGGACAACTTTTTGCAACCAACACATTCACGACATATGCACTATTACCTATCACCTATCCTTCATATAAGTGCCCCTCACTCCAAGGAATAGTCCATACACTCGAGTTATCCAGTTGAATATAATTTAAGGACTTTGCAGACAATATGCACTCTCCCTCAGCAATCAACATCACACATGCATGCACTGAGAACCATAAGCTTGCCCATTATGTACATCTCTACTAATAAAGTGTAAAATGCTCAAAATCAAACAGGACTTGGTTTGGTTTTATTGTAGGCTTAAGGTAGGGGAGGATTCATTTAGATTCGATTAGTGACTCGTCCTCCCTAATGCACTATATTCAGCTCTCTTCTTTCATTCACAACTTTTTCTTTTCATTAGCCCCCTTTTTCTTCATAAGATTTCACTAGTGTTACTAACTTTGCCTTATTGCTTACTTTCCCCTTTATTTCCTCACAATTTTTTTTTGTTTTTTTTAACACTCAACAATAGCCACCCTTGACTCGGAGATTTCTCTTGAATTAAGGTGCACATTACCCTCTTTAGGGTCAGGGCCATCATCGAGGTATTCACTAAGTTAGCCACCTTCAACTTGGGTTTCTCCTAGTTGAAGGCACAATGTCCTGAGGAACAGGGCCAATCTCAGATTCACAATCATGGCGTATCAGTTACCTTTTTCTTTCATTCTTCCTCAACAACTACGCATTTCCACCCTATCTACTATTTTCGTTGTTTTTACCTTTCTTCCTAACATAGTGCATTAGGGGTTGGGATCAAAACTACGGTATCAATAAAAGGGATTCGTCTTATTATGTGAGTTAGAAAAAAATCAAGGCTAAAAGGCTCAATTGGGCTAGACTAGGGATCTTCTTTCTGAACAGGCTCAAATTTAAAACAATTCAAAGGAAGCCTGTTATCACCTTTCAAACATAATACCACTTGTATTTTGCTTCAATAACAACCTGGGTAAGTTCTAGAGTCAGATGCAATCATGGATATCATACAAAACTCACCGCTCCTGGCACAAGTTGTATTTAGAATGGATCAATCACAGCACACAATCATGTCACGCAGAAGGTTCAGATTAAGCTTAAGTTGCACATTCAAATCATATACAAGAATTCAACTGCATTCATACATCGATTTCAACCATGCTTTTCATACATACCTCCCCCCCCCAATAGATATTTTCAGCTTCAGCACAACCAAACCTAAGACTCCATGATGAAATTACCCTTAAGACGGTCGTCATCCATCTATCATTGGGCAGCTTGACAAAATCTATGACTACAGACTCAATCCTATAAAAAAATTTATATTTTTGTACGGTTCAAATGGACTATCCTTGGCTAAAGAATCGAAAATAACTACCAAGGAACCCAAAATCAAACAAAACAGAAAACAATGTTCAACACAATATATGCACAGATCATATATGATTTACACCCTCACCCCACACTTATACAATAGCATTGTCCCCAGTGCATTTCCAAATCTCAACAAAGTTTGAAAGGTAAGGTGAAAAAGAAACTCCCTGATCAGTCCTTCATCATATCACCCCCATCGACCTCAGCCCCGGCATGTATGGGGTCTCTCTCCTCGTCCGAATTGGACTCCACATCTGAATCGATGCGCAAGTTCGCTTCATCAGTCGGAATATCATTCTCAGTCGGCTCCCGAAACTCAGGACCAATGCCAAGCAATGCTTTAGCATGGTCATTCAGAAGATAACGCCTGATGACCTCCCCTATTTCCAGATCAGTAGATGGCCGGCCACCAGTCTTGTGTCGTAGCATCTCCAGGCCATACATCCTAGCCATGATCAACTCATTTCTCCTATGGCGCTCTGCGGTGGTGAGTGTTGGATCGAAGTCAGTGTCAAGCCCCTTGGTGCGAGTGATGTCCACTGGTGCTGGATAAAGTGGTGCCATGTAATCTATATTCTCTTCAGGGACATCTGCAACACGACACATTTTGGTACTCAGACCAACAAATGCATACATGTGCCCTTTGTGAACCCGGGCCTTCCACATTGAAGATTTTATGATGGCTCCTGTCACACCCCTATTTTCGCACGTCGGATAGGTTTTTTCCAATTTAAGTGACGGTATTAATTAGGAATTATTTTATTTTTTCAGAGTCGCCACTTGGAATTGAGTTATGGTGTTCCAAGTCACCTTTTTGTTTAATCCCTAATCAAAAGGAAAATGACTCATTATTTTGGTCTGCGAACCAAAAATTTGGGTAAGGAATTCTGTTGACCGAGGGGAAGGTATTAGGCATCCCTCGAGCTCCGTGGTTCTAGCACGGTCGCTTTTATTGACTTATACTTATCTTGATATGTTTTTGGATAATTTGTGTCTATACGCCATGGTTTGCTTATTTTTTAATTGTTGAACTTTATTGGGTCTCAACCTAGATGCGTAACCGCATTCTTGATCTTGACATTTAGAGACATAACTGTCTTCTTTGCATCACACCTAATAATTGTCTATAAGTCTTACTTTAAATTAATAAAAAATATTATATTAGTGGACAAGGTGCGTCACCGCATCCTTGAATTTCTTTTAATTGTCTCAAAAAAAGAAGCGCAACCGCATTCTTAATCGAAACAAATATTTTTAATGTGTCATACATCTATCCTAATGCTTACCTATTGCTAGAAAGCTTAAGTGTATTATTAGTGACTAAATTAATTTTATACTATCTATATTCATGAATACTATTTAAATAATAAAATCTAAAATTTTAAACAAATAAAAGTTATTTTATATTCAAATTTGATATGGACACATTTACATTTTAAGTATATTTACAAGTTATGACAAATGACATTAAAAATAGAAATAGAAATGTGTAACTCTTCATCTCTTAATTTTTCTAAAATAAACATCTTTAATTTTAGTTAATTCGACTAAACAAACTATTAGAATATAATTTATTCAGGCATGGGGGTTAATTTTGGTTTGATACAAGAGGTACATAATTGATAGTAGCCTACGATACAAATGAAAGATAACGTAGAATAAAACAAATAGGCAATGTTTCACTATTAGTGTCAAAATTAAACACACATAAAATTTAAGCAACTTCATGATATTAGAATCACATTCTGTATAATAATGAAATCAAATTATACAATGAAGATTAAATAGTACCTCTTGCGAAAATTCAATTCACGAAAAGGAAACAATTCTAATAAGGAGCCACGAACTCAAAACCACGAAAGCAAACCTCGAACTCAACCTCTAAGTGTGGGGTTAGAAGGAATTTAAAAAACGTTTTGATATTTTTTCTATATGTATGAGTGTCTTTTGGTATGAATGTATGGTGTATTCTTTCTTTTTCTTTTTTTCTACTCGCGTGATTTTTTATTTTTTTTTGGTTCTGGGATTTTTTTTTTGGCTGAATGTAGGTGTGTTTTGCTGATATTTGGTATTGTTTAGTTTCATGTGTTGGTACCGTTGTGCAGATTGTGTTGTGTGTATTTTTCCGACTTTTTTTTTCTTCTCGTGTGAGTGTGTATTGCTTTTTGAGTAGTCTCTGTATGTTCCTGATTTTGTAGTATATGTAGTAGTAGTATGTGTGTGTCGTGTATTGTTGTAATGTTGGAAGTGGGGGGAAGAGTGGGGTAGTGGAGGAGTATGTGGGGTGAGGGTAGGTGTAGTGAGTAGGTTATTATTTTATTTTTTATTTTTTGTTGTTAATAAATAAAAATATGATGATAATAATAATAATAACAATATTAACTAGTTATTTTGGAATTAATAAAAATATAGAAAAATTAAATAGCTAGATCAAATATATATATATATATATATAATTAAGAAAAATATTAAAATCACTAATTTATTTACTAAAATTTTGAATAAATTAAAAACAAAATGTACCTTAATGTGATTTTTTTTTTGTTTTCAAATCTTTTAAAATAAACTTAATAAAATAAGATAAAAATCAAAATATTTAATTTAGATTTATAAAACATTTAAGCTCTACAAAATGGTGGTAAACTTAAGTTCGGTCAAAAATTACGTGTCTACCATATTAAAATGTGAGATTTGAGATAGGTCAATAAGATTGGATGATAATAATATATATATCAGTGAAATAATAAGTTAGTTGATGGAATCCATGTCTCGATATAGATATTGATGATATGCCTTTTTGGGAAATTTACAAGTTTTCATCATGTCAAACCTTGCAAGTTGATTTATGAATCCGACACATGAAATAAGATAAGTAGAACTTTAAAAATATTAATCATTAAACTAAATTAGTTAGTTATTTAATTTATTGATTAGTATCTATAATCTTAACATGAGGAATTACATAAGGGCTTAATTTAGAATTTTAAATATAATTGGAGGAGTGCAATTACGAATTCTACTGAAATAATTTGTAATATACTATAGTAAGAATTTGATAAGACTTTCATTGAGTTCTCAGGTGAGAAAGAACAAGATTTGATCAACGCAAAGATCGAGTTAGAATTGAAACTGAAGTAACTTACCATTTTTATTTTATTTTATGGTGTATATTTTACATATCTAACAAAAAATATATTTAGATGTCTTTGTATTATCTATCAGTGTTATGGCATGTTCTTAATTATGATACAATCAATAATATATATTATAATTACTTCAGTACAATTTATCAATTTTTGTTAGTCGAGTAATTTCGTGATTTAGTGTCCGTTGTAGTTTTTTTCAATAAAGAATTGTTATATTATTTTATGATTTGATGTCCATTGTAATTTGTTTCTAATAATTTATATACTCTTTATTTTAAGTAGAATAAATTCTTTATTTTTATTTTCTAAAATGACAAAGCTTAATATTTTCAATTTTATTGCACGTTGAGAACTTTTTAGAGGTGAATTTTATTTGTTTTGAAATAATATTTTGATTTCTTAACTTTTGGGGAGAAAGTGAGAGAAGGACAGCAAAAAAAAATAAAAAATAATAAAGGACAGAGAAAAATTAAATTTGATTAGGCATGGCACTTATTTAATTTCTTGAATACATGTAATTATTTTGCAAATTGTAACGAAATCAATACTTACGATTATATTTATCAACTAACCGCGCAATGCACGGGTACATATACTTGTTTCCATAACAGGAAGTCATAGTAATAATTTTGTGGTCCCTACAGTGCCCATATTTAACTAAAATTCCAAATCTGATTTATATGGAAAAAAGAAAATAGCGTGTGTTTTCTTGTTCAAGAAAAGGACCGTGTGTTTTTCTTCTACTTTTTTATTTGAGACGAAATTTCTATAAGTAAGGTTCCTCTAACCTTGAAAAATAATCAGTTTTCTATAAGATACTTGCTCACCCAAGTATTGATATAGTTCAGATGTGAATTTGGGTTCACTGTAGAACACCTTAGAACTGTCGTCTAACTTACAGATTCGCTTGAGGGTTATGCTCACGCTTCAAGAGGTAATTCTTGAATTAAATTTTAGAAAATTTATGTGTTCTAGTATGATTGTATGTGTTGTACCATAAACGTATGTGTTGTCTATTATTCATGTAAACAGTATAATTTTTGATATTTTTCTGTTGTGCATATATTTTTTCAATAGTATAATAATAAAATATACGTATATAATTTATCGATTTGATTTTGTCTTCATATTTTTTAGCAAAACCAAATACTATCAATTTTAAAAAATCTAAAACAAAACCATACCCAAGCTCAAATAAAATTAATTTTGGTTCAATTTTTAAATTTAGGTCGATTTTTATTCAAATAGTAAATACCCCTAAAGTAGAAAATGACTTTCAGTTCGAGTTGTGAAGGGATTTTCACATGATAGCATGTGAAACTAAATTGTCAACAAGGTTGTTGATTCCACATACATTTTGAATTGCCTACATAATAACAATCTATACACAGAAAAGGGTTATCGTCCAACATGAGCATGACTAAGGTACACTGCACTAGAGTCTCTACTGAATACATAACATGCAGAGCAATGGTGTCTCAGACATGTACAAACAAAGAGCTATTAGCATTTCCACAACTACAAAATAGAGCTATGGGGTTTAGGGCTTCTGACAAGAATGAAATGAAAATAAATAAAAAATAATAATAAAAGACATAAAATAAGGTTTACATTTGATTGAACAATAAAAATTAAGAGGGTAAATATAACAAAAATTAAATATTGGAGACCTAATCCGAAGTTTCCTTATTTCAATTTTCTCCTTCGTAGGATGTGTTTGGTACGAGGAGAGTCATTTTCTTAAAAATATATATAAGTTTCTTACTTATTCATTTGTATTTGATATTTTGAAAAACAAATCATTCTAAAAATATTTATATATAATCCAGAAAAAACACTAGAAGAGTATAGAGCAGGGGTGGGTGCTACTGGTGCAGGGGAGGGGAACTGAGTTGTCTTGAAGGTTGAGGAGGACATAATCAATGTAATTTTATAGAACTTATTTTCTCTATTTCTATCAATAACCATTTGGTCATTCATGTTTCCCCGGGCTTGCAACAAAAGGTGGACTACTCTTTCAGTCTCGTTCTTTTGTGTTCCATTGTCCCGTTTTGGACCAAAACAAGTTATTGATGGAAAGTATCATACCAAGTAAGGGTATTGATATCTTTGCATAGTTTCGTCAAGTTCATCAGGATAAACAACAATTGTTGCAGCAATAGCTACACTAGCTAGAGTTTCATTATTGATAGACATTGTTTATGTTGGGTTTAGGATCTTTTTTCCCCTCCTATGTGGATAAATAAAAGCCTTATTAGGACCAGCCCACTTTAGCCCATAACCCAAATATTATGTGGCATATATAAGACTTATTTGGTCTTATTTTCAGAAATACAAGAGAGAGAAAATCAAGAGAGATTCGTTTTAGAGATTGAGAAGAAAAGAGAAAAATCCCGTTTTTGTTTCTGGAAATTTTCTGCTCAGGCAGTCCGCTTCAGACAGAGTTTGCCGCTTCGTTAACCGTTGGATTGTGCTCAAATTTTAACTGGGAATTCTAAGCATCTGGTTCTTGAAATGCAACGGTGGAGATCTGATTTGGAGGTCTGTAGCTTCTGATTTGAGGGCGTGAACAATAGCGCGTTTTGGGGTGAAATCTCTTCTTTAATTCTCTAGTTTTGGTGCAATCTTGATTTGTTGTTGCTCGTTGTTTGGCGCTTGTTTTGTGGCCAATTTTTGAGAACAATTTTGTAACTCTTGGTGTTTATAATGGAGCTTTTGGTCCTGTGGTTTTTTACTCTTCACATCGAACGGTTTTCCACGTAAATCGTTGTGTTTTGTGTGATTGACTTATTCTTATCTTGTTACTTTAGTTTGATTGATATACTTGCTGTCCATTCTTCATATTGCTTGATTTGGTTTGTCTTTCTCTTGGTTCAAATTGAAAGGGAAAGTTTAGATTTGGGTATTATTCCGCTGCTATCCTGTCTGGCATTCTTGTTAGTGCTTTGCTTTTCCCAACAAAGTGGTATCATAGCATTGGTTGTTGTTCATTGTTGATTTGAATGATGGAGGCAAATATGAGCAAGATGGTTTGTTTGAATGGTAGTAACTATCATATTTGGAGAGGCAA
>JAJOOO010004080.1:0-18029 GCA_029582685.1 Solanum piurae | reverse complement strand
TGTTTCTCAACACAGATTTGTAAAGCAGTTCAGGACAATTTACTTTACCAATCTCAGACAGGAAGAAAAACTATTAGAACAAATATGGTGTAAGCAACATGAACCTATCTCATAAGCATGAGTAGAGGAAAAGCTAATCTAAAGGCATTATATGATTTATATCCGCAACATGTCTGTTACAAAACTTACATGCTGTTCAACTCTTAATTAAGATTTGACAGAGATTTTGTTGGTTGGTTTGGGGGTGGGGGAATTTAACTTAGCAAGCTTTTCTTCTGCTATACGAATGGTAAATTTTGATATGCATCCACAACAGTATTGGAAACAACCTCTTTGCCTGCACAAGGTAGGGGTAAGGTCTGGGTACACATCACCCTCTCCATACCACATTTGTGGGGTAACGCTGAGTATGTTATCGTTGTTGACGATCAACAAAGAAGATGAGAGTTTAGGCTTATTCGATATCACTCTATGTATATTATGCATACATATGAGGTGATGAGCATCACTAGAATCTTATTGTGGGCAAATAATGATACTTATTGATATACTTATACTATAGTATTTACTGCATTTTTTTGTGCAGATCCTGATCCTAATTAGTACTAGTCGAGTTCGGGAGTGAGTGATGAGAAGCTCATGACTTGTATTACCATTTTTAGGGCTATTTTGGTCTGTTCACACTGTTTTAGTTCTAAAACTCTTTAATTTATCTTTTGAAAGTTACTATTAGACTCATTCACATCTCTTAAATTTTATATTTTGGTTTGAAATAATTTTAGGGTTTGCCAAACGAGTTGGGGTTAGGTATCTTCGTGACTTAGAAAAATTAGATCATGACATCAGCAAATTATAAGATAATCACTTTAAATTGATCACTACTAATGTTGTTTCTTTTTTATACTCTGTATTCTTTCTTCTTCTCTAATGGCGTGAATTGGACCCATAATAATTAAAATTCAGGATACAAATCAAACTGAGTCGATTCACTAGTATTCCTAATCAAACTCACTGGATGACATGAAATATGTGTTGGCAGATTTGAAACATACACAATACTATGTCTTGCATTATAATAAATATTTTGCCGTGATTTAAGGGTATAGTGATGCAAATTGAATCACCTGGTCAAATGAAATAAAATTCACTAGTGGGTGTGTTTACACTTGGTGGAGGAGCAGTCTCTTGGCAATCGTCTAAACAAACATGTATCGCTCGCTCTACAATGAAATCTGAATTTATTGTCTTAGATAAGGCCGGTGAAGAAGCTGAGTAGCTTTGAAATTTCTTAGAGGACATTCCATTCTGGCCCAAACATGTGGGACCTATATGTATACATTGTGAAAGTCAATCAACAATAGGTAGGGCAGGGAGCGTCATATACATTGGAAAATCTCGTCATATACGACGGAAGCATAATATCGTAAGACAACTGCTCTCTAGTGGAATTATTACAATTGACTATGTAAAGTCAAGAGATAATGTGTCAGCTCCACTAACAAAAGGCCTAGTGAGAGAGGCAGTTGAAAGATCATCTAAGGAATGAGATTTACGGTTTAGGACAAGTCATCATGACGGTAACTCTACCCAGTGGACTGGAGATCTCAAGAGCTAGGTTCAAGGAGAAAACAAAGTTGTGACTGACGATTCGACATTGTCAATCAACTCTATCCATTCTTATGATGAAGACAATGTTCAGGAACAAGGTTAAAACTTTAAGGCTTGTTAACGAGTTAATAAAGCTTTAAGTTTTTAATGATTTGCTAAGTTGGAAGATTTGACCAAATAGTGTAACTACGCGATGACACAATTAGAAATCACCTATGTGAGTGTGAAGTGTAAGCCGATTCAAAGAGAATCATTGTAAAAAAACATATTCTATATTCACTCATAAAATCAGGAGGTGTTCGTGGCTAAAAAGACACAATTGTAAGAACAATAAACGGTAAAGAGTTGATTGTGTGACATATGGTTGTCTAGATATACATCAAAGCTCGGCGGTTCAAAGATATCACATCTACCGATTGGCCTAGTATATATGACATATCCTCACTATGGAAAGTTCAACGGGAAACCTACTTATCCAGATGCAATTAATCCTAGCTTGTAAAGTACACACTCGTCCGTGCATTCCTTTATGTTATAATCATTTCTCATTCATGTGAGGGATTGTTGGGTATATAGTAAGAATTAATGGAAAATGGAGGGAAGATGATCGAAAAGAGGAATTTGAAAGGTTCTCTTATGTTTTAGTAAAAGACATTTCTCCCTCATTGGTGGTGGAAAGAAAAGTTAAAGTGTTTAAATAGAGAAACACTTCTACTAGTTGTTAAAAGGGTTGAAAAGAGGGACCCCCTCGTGTCGTCGTTGCTCGCTCGACTTCAGATTCGGCTTTGTAAAATGACCAATCGAGAGATTATTTTTTGGACGAAACGTTTTTAATTATTTAAATAATTAGCCGAAATGATCCGACCCAATTTGGATCCGCGCGATCCGTATTTTAAATCATCTTTCCCGTTTTATTTGAATACCATTGGAGCAGAAATAACCATGACTGTTTGAAAGGTTGCAAACTTTCACGAATGGTCGTGTGGTTTCTGAAAGGTTGCAACATTTCGGAACCAGTGCTTCTTGGCTATAAATACCTTTGATTCCTTAGAGTTTTTACTTGCAAAATTTTTGAACTACTTCTTCTGCACAATTCATATTCGTGTACTTTACTACCGTTGAGTAGCTCGATGACAACCATTATTTTGGATATCAATACACTGGTGAATAGAATCGTTCTATCCTGGGAGGATATATTCCAATTCAAACCTCAGATACTAGAGGAGAATAATTTCCTTAAGGAGACACTATGCATTCAGTGAGCTCGATTTTCTTTCCGGTCTGTTTCATACGACTGTTACAGATTCTGGTACGTTTACCGTCATTAATTTCTGTTAATTGGTTTCTATTTACACTACGTGATTTAAACTTTAGAATTTATTATTTCTACAAAGTTTTGTTATCAATAGTATTGATTTAAAATACAGATTGCATAACTCGCCATTAATGGCGGAACTCAAGAAAAATGAAAAGATGAGGAAAGGGGTTGTGGGTTGTTGTTACGGTTCTGTTTTGTGTCGAAAGAGACAATAGTCGATGCATCAATTTTACGAGTTTCGTCCAGGCATTATGTCGAATAGATGGTGGGTGAAAAATCCAAAGGATTAGTAGTAATGGTAGTTTCACGGCAACGACAGTGTTTGGGCTTAATGAGTTGAATTTGAAAAATACGTTTACCATTTATACAATATGATACATTATATAATTATTTATACCATATCGATATACATTTATACACAATTTATACAATATCGATACATTACATAACTTTTATACAATATTGATACATGACTATATATTTGTTGCAAACTAATTACTTTATTGTAGAAAATTATCCCATATATTATACTATTCCAAATTTTGATTAACGGCTCATGTGTCTATATAGGTAAGAATTTTAGTAAGTCCTTAACATACGAAATTCCTTAATTCAAATTTAATTTATTCATTAAAAGTAACTTTTACTCACCCTTTTTTTTTCTTTCTTAATTTAATACTAATTTATTGTACTACCTTTAAACCTTCACTACTTCTAAGCAATGATAAAACTAAGTTTATCATTACTAGTGACAAATCATAATCACCTTCGACCTATAAAGACTTGACATAATAAGCCTAATAATTTCATTAGAAATCAATTTTTAAAAATAGAAAAACTTCTTTTTTCTTTTCGATTAGGTCAATAAAGTCATGAAATTCTTTGTTTTTAAAGTTCATATCACAAAGAAATATGTTCCGATTTACTATCAGATTACAATGCATGAGGATAATTGGCATCGGCGCATTGTTAGCACAACGCTATGTTTAACAAGAGCTATTTTATCTCTCCTCCTGTTAAAGCAATAAATTCAAATTTCATTATGGAACGATTTGCATCTCTCTATATATGGAAAATCGAACTAGACATTTAACTTATTACTATTTGCACTAGTTCTTTTGGTATGCAAAAGGTGTGGCATGATATCTTTAATTTTTTTTATTTTTTTTTCTAATTCTACAAAATAATATATAATATATAAAAGTAAAATAAATTATAAAATTTATTATATAATAAAAATTCTTAAATGAAATTTAATCAAACTTATGAAATATGCTAATTAATTAATAAGAAATATATTGGTAAATATGTATACATGAAAATGATATTTTAGTCTTGTGAAAAATAATTCTTTGTTTCTGCTTCTGTTTTTTTAAAAACATAAAATTTTAGCTTCTTCCATTTAAAAGTTGCTTCTGCTTCTATTTAAAAGCATTTTTACTGATTTGTCAAATACTTGATTTTTCAACAAGAGTGTTTTTTTGTCAAAATAAGTGTTTCTGGTCTCCCAACAATAATGCCAAACATGCTCTAAATCATAAGAATTTCTTGAATATAAATTCAATCATTTGTATTAAATTTTTTAGGCAAGATACAAATTTATTGAAAAAAGAATATTCTTTATCAACTAAAGGATCGTATTTTTAAAAAAAGGCTTGATAGCATTTTGGTTCCAATTGTCGGCAATTTTTATTTCTTGCGATATCAAGTAAATATATTAAACATTTTCTCTTGCTTGTGAATCTTCACATTTTTTCATAACTATTAATTATTTTACTATTAATTAGTTGTATGTTATGTTAGTTATATGTTGTTACTCCATATTTAATAAAACTATAATTTAAAGATAGTATGTAAAGAAATCAAATATTATTTTAGATACGGAGGTTTAACTATGCTAATTTTAGAGTTACTACACAAGTGAAAGTAATCCTAGAGGTAAGGCATAGAAAAAACTTGGACTATGGTGAAATTATCAGTTATATATCCATCTAAATTATATGAGGATTTTATTAGTCTCTAAACTTATTTTTTTCCGTATTAGTTACATTCTTAACTATGTGAGGATCTTATTAACCCCTAAATTTAATTGTCAAGATTGCACTGCTTTTTTGTTGAATTAAGATGATGTCATTGCACGAGTAAATGCATTTTTGCAATGATTTTTGTATCTATGTAGTTGCATCACTCGTTTTGATATTTATAAAATTCTTCTTGATATTTTACACATGTTTTTTGAAGTTGTCATACTTGTAAAGTTGATATATTATACATAATTCCTTTATTTATTTGGTACATAAAACTTGCTAATTGTTGTCCTTGCTCATGCCATTAGATCAAAACTAAACCAAAATTGCACCAAAATAACAGTCAAAACTAGCCAAAAATTGCATTAAAGCATCAGCAAAAATTGCTCATAGACGATAATTGGACCAAAATAATTTAAGAGTTTAAATAATACGACAAAATTAAGTTAAAGGAGTTAATCAAATGCTCACATAGTTTAGAAGTATAAATAATATAAAATAATTATATAAATAATAAAACTTGTTATATGATGTGGGTTACGAACATATGCATAATTTGTCATCATCGAAAATGGAAAAATTGTTGGGGAATAAGAGAACATGATGTTTGTAGTTTTGATGATTGACAAAGAATCTTGATATGTGACGGTATTATTTATCATCATCAAAAATGTGGAAATTGTTGGGAAGTAAGAGAACATATAAAGTAGTTTTGATGATTGCTAAAGTGAACATGGTTCACTACTTGTTCTTTAATGTGTACTCTATCAAGTGAATTAGGTTCCTAGATGTGATTGCAGTCAATTTGTACAAATATGAGAGATTGCGATAAAGAAGAAAAATATTAAAGTGCAGAAATAAAGAAGTGAAAAATAATAATAAAGAATTAGCTGAAACAAAGGAGCAAAAAAGGAAAGAAATAAATATAAACAAGTCGTTGATAAAAAAGGAAAGAGACACACAAATTCAATAAGGAAAAAAAGTTCAATAAGGAAAAGGAATAGTTTAAAGTATGTAATCCTAGTAGGACTAGACTAACAGTTTCACCGCGTTGCTTTTTTTTCTCTTATAAATAAAGCCAGCCTCAATTCCACCCTTCATTACTCGTTTTCTCCTCTTATAAATAAAGCCAGCGGCATTTCTACCCTTCCCTATTCGTCCCTCTTCTTTATTCGGCCTCCGTGTTCACCGGAAATTTCGTCCTTATTCCGCCTCTGTGTTCACCGGAAAAAAATCATTTTTTCTTCAAATTCGTCTTCCGCTATGTCTGTGATGATTGTGACAAGTTTGGGGGAGATGGTAGTTGATTTGTTTACGGATGAATGTCCTTTGACATGCAAAAATTTTCTGAAATTATGCAAGATAAAATATTATCATAATTGTCTCTTTCATACCGTTCGAAAAGATTTCACAATGCAGACGGGAGATCCAACTGGAACAGGATCCGGAGGGGATTCGATATACAAATTTTTATTCGGGAGTCAGGCTCGTTTTTTTGGTGATGAGATTCATCCAGACTTGAAGCATTCAAAGAAGGGAACTGTTGCGATGGCTAGCACTGGTACTGGTGAGAAGAATCTAAATGCTTCTCAGTTCTATATAACGTTACGTGATGATCTCGACTACCTTGATGGGGAGCATACTGTTTTTGGAGAGATTACAGAAGGGTTTGACGCATTGAATAGGATAAATGAAGCTTATGTGGATGACAAGGGGAAGCCTTATCAAAATATACGAATCAAACACACTTACATATTGTATGATCCTTTCGATGATCCTTCCCAGTTAGACGACTTGATTCCAGATGCTTCACCTGAAAGAAAGCCGAAAGATGAGATTGATGATGATGTTCGACTAGAGGATGATTGGATGCCAAAGGATGAGGAATTAGGTGTTCGTGAAGAGAAGGAAGCACACTCCCGAGCAGTAATACTTGAAAGTGTAGGAGACATTCCTGATGCTGAGATGAAACCCCCTGACAATGTGCTCTTTGTTTGTAAATTAAATCCGTCAACTAAAGAGGAAGCACTATTTATAATCTTCTCACGCTTTGGAACCGTGACATCTGCTGAAATTATCAGAGATCACAAGACTGGGGATAGTCACTGTTATGCTTTCATCGAGTTCGAGGACAAGGAGTCCTGTGAGCAAGCATATTTTAAGATGGATAATACTAAAATTGATGATCGAAGGATACGAGTTGATTTTAGTCAGAGTGTAGCAAAGTTATGGTCCCAATATCGACCTAGAAACCAAAGAGGCAGTGGTGTTGATGTCATCAAACAACAGAAAGAACACAACAAGCACCATGGTGGAGATTGTAACTCAAAGTACTCAAAATTTCTGAAAACAAGAAAAGAGACAAGAAAGCACAAAGGGAGAAAACATCGGCAAATAACAAAGCTACGTTAAGGCTGGTTCAAATAGATTCAATTATGAGCATATAACAATGTGTAATCAGTTGAAATTAGAGAATGAAGATTCTATCCCTCTTTTATTTAGAACAGTTATGCTTGTTAAGAAACTCTATCCCTCTTTTATTTAGATTCATACCTTGACATGCATGATTTGTGATACAATAAATTAGAAAAAAAGAAATGGACATAAGAAGAGACTAGAGTTAGCTGTTTAATGGCTGGACATGGAAGTTACTTTGGCTAAAACATTTGAAGAACATAAGTTGAACACATCAGAGTCAGGAGGGTATTTTGATCCTTACTCCATAGTTCAAGGCACGAACGTCATCTTAACTCCAAAAGTACTATAAAAAAAAGGACTTTGAACTAACTGAAGCCTCCTCCCCCCTCCCCCCTCCCCCCCAACATAATTCAGAACAAACCTACCAACGTCAATTAATGAGAATGGTAATTCAATGTTACGGGATTCAGAAGAATCCTCACTAAAGCTAGCTGGTAATGGTGAGTATTCTGAGGCTACATTCAAGCCACTAAAGGTTGTGTCACAGCTGCAAAGACTGAAACATGTGCAGATGTGCTCCTGAAGGCAGTAAACCGAGATGGCTGCTTCTCTGTAAAGCAAAAATACGCAGTAAAGGGATAACATGATGTTTGATGTTTATTCACCAAAATTCAAGATAAGACACCTTCTCTCGGCAGATCTTCCACATTTACATTCAACTTCAAGCCCATATTTGACAAGGCACTGAGCATGGTAGGAATATCATGATGTAGTGTTGCAGCCAACTCCTGGAAATGGTACCATCAAACACAATATTCATAAGCACAATATCAAATTAAAAAGTTGAAAGACCTAAATATATATATATATATATATATATAATAATAATAATAAAAGTGGGAACCTCAAACTAAAAGGTTGAAAGACCTAAATAGCCTTCTAAAATCTAAATAATCTACAAACCCTAAGAATCCTAAGTAACCTAAAGCCCCAAGCCAACACTTTGTACTACTTAATTTACAGTGACAATGCATCATATTCGGCATAACCTGTTGGGCTCCGTGTGCTTAGAATGCTAGGTGGTGCTTTTATGATTTGAATTCGATGTCGGATTGGTTTTTGGTGGAGAGGAATGTTCAACTAATTGGTAAATCAATCTATTCGTCCGACTGTTTTCAGAGTTCTAAAATTGAAGTGTTGAAGCACTCTAGGCAATTAAAGATTGGTCCCATACAATTACAGATAGTGCTGCCAAGTAGACAAGTTGGATCGTATATAGGGGTTGAAAACATGTAAACAAAAAATGGATAAAAATTCCAACCACCCATATTTAATATGGATAAAAAAAAAGTGATTGTGTGACAGATAATATGAGTACCCATGCTATCCATTGCTTCTTGAATGATGTCACGCTGGGAGAGTTCCTAGCCTCAATAACTGTTGTCAAATTTAGACAGGACATGGCGCAGATTCAGGTTACCGAGGACATGACCTTAGATAGGAAGGTATGAAGGACGTGTATTAGGGTAGAAAGTAAGTAGGTAGTGGAGTGTTGTCATGCCTTTCAAGGGTTTAGGCTTGTTGGTGTTTGTTGTTGTACTGGTTGTATTATTGTAGTTCTTCTTGTTGATATCTATCATCATTTGTCGTTTATCGTTTATTGTGTTTTGATTATCACACTATGTTGTTGTTGTTCTTGCTCCTTTCTTGTAAGCTTTACATTGCCTCCTTTTCTTTTTTTGTTAGTTGTTACTTGTTATGTTTTCTTCTTTGTACTTGGATTTGCTGCACTTGAGCCGAGGGTCTTTCCTAAACAGTCTCTCTACCTCCACGAGGTAGTGGTAAGGTCTAGGTACACTCTACCCTCCCCAGATCCCATTTGTGAGATTACACTGGGCTAAGTAGCTCGGACTCTTCACTTTCGGTGATCCGTACCTAATTTGGTCAACCTATTTTGAGTACTTTGACCAAAATTGACGAAAAAATTCGGGACAAATACCTATGATTTTTGTAATCAAAACAAAAGTTAAGGTGAAATTGATGAACAAATGAGTTTGATAAAAAAAATTAGCGATAAGTACGTACGTACTAAAGGAGGAGAGTGGGTGGGGGTAGAGCAGATACATACAAACAAATTAAACAACCAGTGGCACTCACTCTGCTCTGCCAAATCTGTCACCATATGCAACCATTCCCCTTCCCAGAAATTTCTACGTGAGCATATTTCCTTTTATCTCCTTTTGGGATTCTCCTCTTGATCAATACTTTCTCCATGGAATACCTTTAAGTTTTCAACATAATCTCTCATTATTCAGATATATAACTCTATTTTTAGATATTTGAATTATTTTTAGCCGAATCCCACCATGTACCCGTACCCTCGAATCTTAAAAGTTAGATCATGAAGGATCCAACCTCTAGTTCCGTACCCGTATCAGACACCCACACCTAAGTCTGAGCAACTTAGACACTGGATATGTTGTTGTTGTAACATTTGGTGTCAAAATGGCTAAGCTGAAGTCCTGGGTTCTAAACTTAAGATAGCCATACTAACCCATTTTAACCAACTTAGCTTCTACATGTTATTTATTTTTTATTTTGATTTTATCCACGTATTTGTAGGAATAAGGATAGGTATAAATCTTAGTTATATTTATATTCCTTTAAACAAGCATAGTTTATATGGAGTATTAAATAGATATAGGAATATATTTAGTGTATAATAAATATGTATGTTACTTGTAAACATTATACATAGATATGTAGTGTATAATTGATGAATAATTACTACATAATCTATGCATAATTTATATGTATGTCTTATACACTTCTTATACATTAAATATAGACCTATAACCATTTAATGATTAATACATGGAATATAACAGGAAAGTGGGGTTTAGGAGGGTAGAATGTACGCAGACCTTATCCCTCCCTGTGGAGATAAGGAGGATGTTTCGGGAGGACTCTTGGCTCGAGTACAACAAATCAATCCACTCTATGGTAGTATGGTATACAGTTCAAAATTTTCATGAAGTCACTATCTCAACTTTTGGACTGGGCACAACTATAAATACTATTCTTGAACATCGCATGATCATTGTGATCCATGACTTGTTAGGAATCTGAGGAGGACGTAGTTACGTCTCCTTTTCTGGTGATCCCTGCATCCATATAATAATTGTTAGTCTTGGAGAGTTCTGTCGCCTTGCTCTTTTCAATTGTCTTGGCTCCTTCTTGTTGACTTTGGAATGGGGTTTTCGGTTCGGTTTTGTAGGTTCTTAATCAAAATAGGTCAAGGGCGCGTCGGAACGGTCAGTAGCTGCTTAGTCTCATCCGAGAGTTTAATCTCCTTACTCCTTACTGCTTTTTTCAAAGAAAAAAAAATCTGAATTCATATTTGTTTTGATTTCAACCGTTACATGAATTGATGGTACATAAATTTACTTGTCGCGTTTCATTTCTCGAGACTTAAAATAAGCCCTACAAAATTAATTGCTTAGGTACGTTTGGTTGCCAAAGAAACATAACTTAGAAACGTGGGAATTGTAACAACTTTCCCACATGAAAATCTTCCCCTCAAGAAAACTTAAGTCGAACATTTTTGATCGAAAACTTATATGGTACATATAAAAAACTATATGAAGTATATAAATTATAAATTACTTTTGTACGTATATTAAATTTTGTCCCTTAGCGAAGTTTTTGGCTTCGCTAATAACCTCATAGCGTATAATTAATTCTTGCATTAATAATATAGGGGTATCATATTGACCTTTTCATATTTAACCTAAAATATTTCATAACAAATTAAATTCTTTCCATTAAATAATTTTATATTTGATAATATATTACGGTAATATTATTCAATCATATTTTAATTGTTTTTATGATCCTGCGAAGTGCTTATCAGTACACTAGTTCAACATAATAGTGATATCGTCATACGGAAAATAAAAAGGGATTGAAATTTCATCCCTATTGTTAATTGTAATTCCACCAGATGCGACGTCTTTGAAAATTAATTAGCGGTGCTTATCGGTCGATTTGGTCCAATTTTGTTTGTTGCCTGCTCGGTTATTAATTTTTGGTTTGTAAATATGTTAAATTGATAGACAAATCAATAAGATATTTGTATCAAGTTTTGATTAATCGATTTTTGATCCTTTAACATAGTATTATATATCACAATAATTAACAACTTAAAATATTTAAAAACATATTAAATTTTTTGTTGACTCTACGTGCTCACATAAAATTGAATGCAAGTGGCAAACACTCCACAACTTTCTATCTTTCTTCAATTTCAACTCACCGGATCAACATTCAACATCCATTTAACTTATACTTTTTGATGGCTTCACAACTATCTTCTCTTCAATTATATTCTTTGACGGCTTCCCTGAGATTAATAATTTGAGTTTTAGCCACATATAGTCAACAACGACAACAACATATATCTAGTGTAATCATATAAGTGAGCAATGTAATATGTTTGGTTAGGATTTTAATTTGGGAAAATACATATTTATGTGCTTCTCGTAATTAAACTTTGTTTCCCTTCAAGACACTATTAAGGAGGTTCAATATCCGCTATATATATAGATAATGGTAATAATTTTGACACTGTATATATAGTGCGATTTAATTTTTCGACGAACCTCTTGCTATACCAGCTCCAACTCTCAATCACGTACCATGATATAAGCCTACAAATTTGCATATCTTATGTCGATTGATTCGTGAAAGTCTGGTAAAATCTTTTACACACTTTCGAGGCACTAAAAATGACATTTAAATTGACAAGTATTCAAATTTTGATTTTGTTTCTCAACTTTAAAAACATAATTAAAACACATTTTGAGCTATAAAATTCTTTTTCCACTAATAATATTAGGTCATATCCCATAACAACAAGGCAATTTGATCAAAATTCAAGTAACTTCACCTCCCTAATTAAACTGATTTTACGGGTAGTTTATGTTGAATGGTAACAAAAACACTTTATCTAGTTTGATTTGATTCTGTTAATTAAATTATGACAAAATAAGATTAATATTGGCAAACACATTTTGAAATAAGCTAAACCAACAACATTGGCAAACACGTTTTGAAAACTTAATAAGAATAAAAGGCTGTAGCATGACATGCAAAAAAAAAAATAAGGTGACTTGATCAAACATAAGCTAATACTTACTTAATATAAGTAAATTTGGAGAGATCAAACTTTCCGTATAAATAAATCCTTGTAGTAAGGTACTCTTTGAAGGCAACGGTTCATATGGTCCTTTGGATGTCCTAAAGTCACGATAAAAACCATCCTCTTGGTAGTAGTAAAAATACATGGATCTTTCGTATAGTAAATTATTTAGTCCAAAATTTCTTGACACCATAGTCTTTCATTACACATAACTTAAAAGTGTTCAACCCCCCTTCTCGGCCATTACAATAAGCACAAAGCATTCCTTCTAATACAACACATGATCTTACGTAATTCACATAGGAAATATTGCAAATTTTCTCCAGCAACAATATCTCTCCATACACCTCATTTGATATATTAAATTAAATAATAATATACTTAGGTAAACTATCCTTACTGAGCCAATAAAATATACCACGAACAAATGGCAAAGAGCTTTTACGTGGTACAATATTATTGCGAAAGCCCCACAAGGATGGTTACCAATTATTCTCCAAGAACCACTCTTTAGTGATAGGACATAGCAAGTGTTCATTATTCATGTTTGTGTATATAGTCATAGACGGCCTAAAATAATGAAAGAAAATTAACTAAAAACTCACCGGATCAACATCACCCCTACTATATTCTCTTCAATTATGTTCTTTGACAGCTTAAATTTGAGTTTTAGCCACATATAGTTAACAAAGTGTAATCTCACAAGTGGATGGTGCAATTTGAAAAAAAGAAAAGAAAAATACAACAACCTGGAAACATCATCTTCTTCTTCTTTTTTTGATGAAGTTCCAACAAAAAAACAGTCAAAGTTGACTAGTGATTTGAAAGATTTAGCCATTTTCTCCATCTTTCGAGCTTCCCCTTTGCTCTGATTTGGTGTTTTATGGAGAGTAATAAAATATAAAATACAACTCCCTACAATATCCTCAATTACGTACCGCCTAAAAAATTGCTAAGTGGAAATTTCTAATTCTCACGTTTAAACATAAATTAATTATAAAATGTGCACCAGAACAAAAATATAAAGGGAAAAACTTTATTTATTTATATTAATTTTTTTAATCTTTATCAGAACCCATGCTACAGATAAATGGTCTAGTTCAAATGGGCCAAAATCAATCTTTACTGGGCCTCCATTAAAGCCCATCTCAATTCTGCCTCCTATATCTGTCTTTGAGCCCATGCATTACTTGACCTTTGCAATACCCTATTCAATATTACATAGTAAATCATGATATTAATGTATGGTTAAAGACAAAACATTCTTAATAAACCAAACCAAAAGTAGTAGATAAGAAATAATTTCAGCATAACTAATCTCAACATTAATAATATAATATATTCGGTACTGTTCTTATACACTCTAGCAAACGACCCTTCAATGCATGTTGTTAGTTATGCTCACATGCATATGGCAGCGAAACTTGAGCCCGAGCCTTTGGCGATAAGTTTGGGTCGCTTCTCTACCCAAATAGGATCATTGCTTTTGGTATTAAATTGCTAGCTAAAGCCACGATCTCGGCCCCAAAAACACATTGAACAAGAACTTGATAATTCAAAATATTTAAAAGATATATAAAAACATTACGATCAAAGATAGACTTATTTATATCTCGAAATTTGAAAGATGTCATAGAAATTGGGACAAAGGGAGTATAATTTTGTATTGAGAGGTTGAGCTAAATGACCTTCCAAACCCCTAAATTGTTCCTAACATTAGGGGTTGTGCATCGATCAGTTCGATTCAATTTTGTGTATTATCAATTTTTGTTTTGTAAAAATGCTATTGTAACATCTCGCAATTTGAAATAGCTAGGAAGAAGCTAAGAACTGGAAATAGTCATTTTTGGAAATAATGAAAATCTGGAAATTTGTTTAAGTTAGGAAAAGTTGAGTTTTTGCCAACTTCAAACGGCCATAACTTCTAGCTCAGGATGAGTTAGAGGTACTTCCATTTATGGTAGGAAAGATCTTGGAATGATCTTTCCAACGCCGCTGAGTTTGTGCGATTCTGAGTTTGTATGAGTGAGCTATGTCCTTTTAAAGTTGGGCTGTTGGAATTAGGAAAGTCCAAATCCGGATTTTTGACGGGTAGTTTGGTCTTTTCCTTACCCAACTTAATTGATTCATTTTTAGGAGTTTAATTGGGGTAAAGTTAGATTTTAGTCAGTTTTAGAAAGGTGAATTTCACGCTAGGGCTTGGAGAAAGGAGAAGAGAGAAGAGAGAAGAAAGGAGAAGAACGTTCAAGATTCGTTCAAGATTAGCTTGTGGATTTCGTCGAGGGTGATCCCTACAAGGTATGTGAAATCACATAGTGTTGGGTTAATTCGCCCACGCGCCAATCATGATTTATTTCAGCGAATTTAAGTTCTTGAAAGCTTAGAAATTGAGTTCTTGAATGGGTTTGTTGAAGTTTCATTAGATTCTTGTTTCGTTGAATTCGTTGAGGAGTTGTTTGATCATAATCTGTGATTTTAGGTTCGATTTTGAGTAGAATCTGATGTACTTTGAACATTTAATCGATTCTAAGTGTTGGGTAAAAGAACCCACGGAGTTTAGAAGGTTTAGAGCTGAAAAACAAAGAAAAAATTTCGTCGGTCGAAATTTGACACTACCTTCGCATCGCGGAGCTACCTCCCAGATTTGGGAAAATTCGTTTCACGTCGCGGAGCAGTCATGGACCGTTCTGCCTCAAAAGTCATTTTCGAAACCAAAATTTAAATATGTCTCCGCGTCGCGGATCCACCCTCAAATATTGATTTTCAGTCTTTTCTCATGTTTAGCTATCTAAATCACTCCTAATTAACATCATGAGATCTTTCCAATCACAAATCACAATCCTTGAATCCTTAATTCAATTCAAGGACCAATTAAAGAGTCAAGTCAAGAGCAGTTAAGATCAAAGTCATGAGAAGTCAAGAGTCAAGTTAGAGAAGTTCATAAAGTTTTCCAAAAGTCTTTTGCAAAGTTTTAACCTTGTTTTAAGACTTAAGTTTTGAGTTCAGTAAAGAGTAAAGTTGAAGTCATTTTTTCAAAAGTATATGGGAACTAAGTATTCCCAAAGAGATTTAAAATGTCTTCACATTTAAATAAGAACGGAAACTGAGATTTCCAAAGAGCCTTCGGGCTAGTTTTCAGAAAAGAGTAATCGCTTTCTAAATGAAGCAAGAGGGGGAAACTTTGATTTCCAAGATAGCCTTTGAGCTGAGTTTTTGAGCACTAATCTCAAATCACAGAAAGAAGTATGTTTTTAAAAAAAAATATAAAGAGCTAGTATATTTTGGGAGTAGTATTGAGCACCGATATGGGGGAGAGTTCAGACAACTCATAGCCCCCATAAACCATGTAGTCATCATTGGTAGAAAAGGGTCATACTTTTTATATGAATCATTTTCGCATAGACTGGTGGATCCACTTCGTAGTTCAGGTCCTATACATATGGCAAGGTATAGGATGCGCTGGCAGCGTGAAATAGATCGTTGTATCATCATAATAGCTTTTATGTGATGGTTGTCGGTTAGAGAAACTCCCACAACAGTACTTTGTATTTTATATACATTAGTTTATTTGTATTTTTACATACATCTCAAGAGTTATTTGTATCTTTGCATACACACAGAGTTGACATCAAGTTTTAAACAACTTTTCTTTATATTGCACTTGTTTTAAACTGTTTTATATTGAAATGAGCTCAGTTATGTTGAGTTGAGTTGAGCTAGGTTAGTTCTTCAGTTTTTTCTAGATTTCTCTCAAGCCTATATTGTTTTAGCATTCCAACTTGCATACTCGTACATTCAATGTACTAATGCCAGTTGACATGCATCGTATTATGATGCAGACGCAGGTAACTAGGATCGACATCCGGCACACCGTTGATCCAGTTGAGTGATATACCGTAAGTTTACGATATTTTCAATATATTTCACTTAAGAGTTGTGTGTGTCTAAGGCATTTTTATATTGGTTTTTATGTGTTTTTATTGTATTTTGCAGGAAATAAACTCATGCGTGAAAAGATGAAGATGTAGCTGAGGTTGGTGCTGAAAAAAGTCACCTACGAAGGCACCTACGGATCGTAGGATGAGTTACGCCCCGTAGGTGAGGATCGTGGGACGAACAGGCATGGAAAGATTGAAGCTCAGGGAAATCTGACCAAGTGTGGAGCCATGGTGGGGACTGACGGATCGTCGAATGACTGACGGTCCATCCTGCAGCTCCGTAGAAGTGATCAGAGGAGTGGTTCCAGTACCTGAGTTGAAATTATCTAAGTATCGAGAGACGGAGGTGACTAACGGTTCGTCATCTCACTGACGGACCGTGCTGCTGGTTCGTGGAAGCTGACTGAGAAAGGAGGATTTGTGAAAATTTCAAATCGGCTAAGTATAGAGCCACAGAAGAGACCTACGTACCGTTATTCGACTTACGGTTCGTAGGTCAGCCTCATGGAATGAAGACGCGTCATGCAGTTTTATTTCCTTATTTTTGTTTCCCTTTTAATTTAGGACTTATTTTTCTATAAATAGGGTATGTAAACCTCATTTTTGGGGGGTTAGACTTTGTTATTCTAGTTATACTTTGTGACTTGGGAGATTATTTTTGCAACCCTAGCAATTCTTGATTTCCTAAGTTGGTTTTGCAATTCAAGTTGAATTTTTGGGTTTATTATTCTCAATTACGTAAGTTCATAATTCTTTCATCTAAAACAATGAATTGTGTTCATATGATTATGGGTAACTAAACTCCACAACTAGGGTTGTGGGAACTATGAACGATTAACAAAGTATGAATAGTAAATAAGCAATTATTGACTAGTATTTTGCATGCATTGATAATTCTTTCGTTTAAAAGTTTTTTTAACGGTGGCCAACGTTTGAACTCGCCTTGTTGCTACTTACCGGACCAAGGAGGTAATCAAGAAGAAAAGAATTATCAACATAGATTTAGTGTGATACTATCTAATAGTCTAGTGTCGATTGGTGCGAAGTAACAACTAAGCCAAACATCGATAATGATGGCTAATATGAGGTAAAGGTAAGGGTTAGTAAATTATACACACGTAGCCTGACCAAGGTACGGGGTGAAATTATCTATATGCCGAACTAAGGATTTAGAGATACATAACTTACCACTTTGCATGTGATATACTAGGAAATGATTGTTATTACTAGGATTACTGCGTTATGAGCTTCTGGGGAACACGTATAACCTAGTTAATTCTCTCATCTTGATAACAACTAAAATTGACTTTTTTTTACTGATTACTTACTAAATTCTTACAATTTGTTTTACAAATCCCCCCTTTTAATTACTTGTTTCTGGAAGTAATTTGACTAAATGAATATAATTGTTGGTTAAAGTTAAGTCTAAACCATTTTCCTCGTGGGATCGACCCCAACCTACAAGTTGGGTTCTTTACTTGATAACGATCGCTTATGCTTCTTTAGGGAGGTGTAATTTG
>JAJOOO010004079.1:0-16512 GCA_029582685.1 Solanum piurae | reverse complement strand
CCCCTCCTTTTTCAGATTTAATATGTTTCCATGTATATGTAAATTAGTTTTAACATGTCCTTTTGTATGTGTAAATTAGTTTTAATGTGTAAAATTTTGTGCTTGACTAGACTTTTTTATCAATGCAAAATTGGAGAATTTGAAACTTACAATCCTTTCTTATTTGACAATTGTTGTAAATTATTCGTTTGGTATAAGAATAAGGTAGAATATCTAGGATCAAATGTTGAAACTAAATATATAATTTATTTAAGTATAAATTTAGGTTGGACTATAATTTCAAAATAACTTTATCCACAAACCAAACGATTCTTTATGGAATACGATGGGAGCAGGATATATGGATTCAATTTCCTTTTTTAAAGGGCCTTTCACAATACAAGTTAGCTCATACGTGATCTTTTGAAGTACCGAATGATTTTTAAAAAATAACTACAACCATAAGCTATTATTGTGATCACTAAATCTACATCTTTTTTCCGTTAACATAACTTTACCAGTTGTTATATCAATTTCTGGACTTTCATTTTTTTAATGTATATATTTCTATGAATATATTAGCTTTTTATGATTTTATTTAAAAATGATAAGTAATTCTTTTCATCCGTTTCTAACCTTCCACCAATTGCTACTTTTAGTTTTAAGATTGCCTTTTCTTGGACTAAAATTCTCTAATTCTTTTGAGACTAAATGTGCCTCTTTTATGAATAATACAAATTAAACCCAACTAATTAAAATAACCCTTGAAATTCCTGTGTACATCTTGAAATTCCTGTGTTCATCTTGAACAAAGACCAAGGGAAAAAGGCAAGTAACAGCTTGAAATTCCTGTGTACATCATTTTTGCTTTGCTATCCTGTTTACCTTAGTTTTGGTACTTCTATTTTGGAGTGATTGGTCATTTTTTACTTCAGAAGATGAGTGATATTGTTGCTGGGCCGGCCTTAGTTTCTTTGAAATATCCTTTCTTTTAGTCTGTATAGGCAAGTAATTCTACCATTTTTTCAGTACTGGAACTTCATTCATTGAACATATCGATCAGCTTTGCATGTCTTCTTCTTATATTCCTATTTTAATTTGTTGGGTTCTTTTTGTATTGGGTCGGGTGGGTTTAATAAGTATTGGGGCGGGTTTAGTTAAAAATGGGTGGGTTTAAAATTATATAAAATAATTAAATTACAACCAATGGTTGAGCGCCATGTAATTAAAAGGATTATTTAATTATTTTAAATGGTTTTCCATTAATGAAGTGGCTAAAATTGGACCCAAAGGTGGATGGGGAGGATATTTGTGAGCCAATAGGTGGATGGGAAGGGTATTTTGGAGCCAATAGGTGGATGAGGGATAGTTGTGTACCATTTTTAATACTTTAAGGATATTTTAAGCCCTTTTCCGTATAATGAATAATAAGCCTCGTTGTTGATAGTGAACCAGCTAGCATGATTAATTAAAGCAAAGCTGAAAGACACGGTTTAACATGAATAAACAATCAAAATCGTTGCTTTAACGTGAATAAACAATCTAATTAATGTTTATTTTTCTTGTTTATCTTAAGAATTATATTGTTACATTGTATATTAATCTTTTGGTAACAACAATACACGAAGGGGCCATTTGGTTACTGGTTATAGTTATGCAAGTATTAGTTATACATGATTTAGTTACGTGGGCATTAATTTTACACTGTTTAGTTATATAGAGTTTTAAAAAAAATTGTGAGCTAATTCTTATTTCTTAATTCCAAAATGTTTAGTGAGTTAATATTTATTATACCCATTAAAATAAATAATTATCTGAATAACACATTAAAATTAAATAAATACCATTAGCTAAAAACAACAAAGTAAATAACAAATTACTAAAAGCAATTAAGTAATTTGTATAGAATAGAATTAAGAAGCTAAGTAATTGGCAAAACAAAAAACCCAAAGAAAAAAATTGATGGTGCTTTTTACATGTATTAATTATTTAATTTGTTGTAAATAAATATACATTTAAAAGTAAATTAATAGGGGTAAAAATGTGTAATTTACTATTTTAATACATGTATAACTAATACCACATAACTTATTTCACCTTCTATCCACATAAAGTTATAGCACCTCATAACTACTCTTAGAAAGCGAATCGTTCATCGTAACTATATGAGTTTGAATCGGGTGATGTCCTACTTTCTCATATGTTTTAAGGTCATTTACCAAGTGTATCAAGGGTATCAAAAGTTATTTAGGGTCATAAGGGACCTCTAACACCAAGTCAAGTTTAGAGCATTTTCATCGGCTAAGTTTTTTGCATTAGTTCATGCAATGGTCAACTTCAATCGATCATAGAACTTCATAACTTCTTTATCTTTACATGAATTAATATTTCCTACTCATTAAATTCATAGATTTCAGGAAGGCTATCTCTTCTTTTAAGATCACACTTTTTCTTTAGTAATTGGAGTGATTAAGGTATGTATGACTTCAATGAGGAATATTTTCATCCTCATGTTCAAGATTTCTCAATTTTCATGAACTTAGTTCCATAGTTAAGGTTATTCAACTCACTTTCGAATTCATCACATCTATGACCCGAATTGTACGATTTCTTGAATTATTTATTCATGATTATTGATGCTTGACTATTGTACTTCCTTTTTATACTTAGTAGGATTTTTCATGGTCATTCTTATGAGTTATTGACACGATATTATTTATGATTCATGAACCTGATATTTCGAAGCATGATTTTAGAGTCCTTGTGTTATTATAAAAGCTATTTTGAGATTGTACAAGTTATGCATATTCTAGAAAATTTTCTCATGATTTGAAAAATATATTTTAGAAAGAGATTTCATCATATGATTTTAGAAATAATGATTTGAGTTTCATCTCGCAGATTTGAGCATAGTCTCACAACAAAATATGTTTTAGAATTTTTTTTTTTAGCAAGACTCATTATAAGCTTCTAGATATGTTATGAGGTATAAATATAGTATGTTTTGAGAGTAGTATTTAGCACCGAGTGAATGAGGGTTCTAGATAGTCCAAGTTTCAGAACTATGCGTCACCGTAGGATTATGTTTTATCGTTTTGTCGGTTAACCATTTAGTCCTGAGAGGCTCAGTTTAGTGGATCCACATTATACAGACATGTTATATACCATGGTAAAATATAGAGCAGCCCTCCCCAACTGGTTATGTAAGTTGGTGCATCATGAGCTCACACGATGTATGTCGGTCACGGGAGGACCTATAGTGGGTCAAGTAGATTCATATGAACCCACTTCGTTGAAAAATAACACCGTATATATATATATATATATATATATATATATGTATATTTAATCATTTTTTGAAATATTAAGTACGGAGAAGGGCCTAAAATGTCCCTTAAGTATTTGAATTGGTACAAAATTACCTCCATCCACGCCGTCCATCTTTTGGCTAAAAAATACCCTTGATGTTAATCATTTGGCTCATATTTGCCCGTAATTTTAATAGCTTCCTTACAGTAAAATTATTAAATATTTATTTATTAAGTTGCTTAATGTGATTAGTCCAAATTTAAACTCTTCTTAAATAAATAATAAAAAGCATATTTTTGATTTTTTTTTTATAAAACCACATATGATTCATAGTTTGACCTGATACACTTGAAAATAATATTGAAAAATTTCATGATATCTTCCTATTGACCTATTTTTAACCAACCCCCAACTTATTATAACAGAACCCAAGTCATAAATGAGGATCCAACTAAAATTCATACTCACCCCGACTGATTGTCCATCTAAAAATATTTATTATTTTTATTAATATAAAATTTTCTATCAATTATCCAAATGTCTTGTTCATTTTCTCTTTTATTCTCTTTTTTCAATCTCACATTCTTAATTAAGATATCCGGGACTCAAACTTGAATTGAACTCACATGTTTATATATTCTTTTAATTTTTATGATTTTTATGGTACGATGAGGCTGGGGATAAGAGAAATAATTATTTTTATTCTTTTATTTTGAATTTTGGGTACACACAAAAGAAAAATGCGATATTCGTACATATTTGTTCAATCAAGTCATCTTTTATTGAACTAACTATTTCTATATGAATGCATCGTTATTTTCCTCCTTTTTTCTCTCTTGTTTTTCATAAATTAAAAAATAAAATTTAAAATGGTGAAATAGATCCAAATAGAAACAAAAATGAAAGAGATAAGAAGTAGGGGGGTGTAGAGAGTATATGCCTAACTTCTTTTTAAATTTTAATTTACTATGAAATTCAAAATAAAGTCAATCATGTGAATTTATATCTTAAGAAATTTCAAATTATTTTAACGGAAAATGGCCTAAAATGCCCTTAAACAATGAGATTTGGTATAATATTGCCCTCCATCCACCTTATGAGTATCATCCGTTAGACATAAAGGTATTTTTGAGCCAAAATGTGGACGGCAGGGGTATTTTAAAGCCGAAAGGTGGATGAAGGGTAATTTTGTACCAATTCAAATACTTGAGGGGTATTTTAGGCCCAATTAAAATTTGACTCCATTTAGCACAACTGTGATGCTTAGCCTAGCGGTGAAGAGGGTTCATTTTGTCCAGCCAACCCGAGTTCAATTCTTGCTTCCAACATCGTTTATTTTATTTTATATCTTGAACCCACTTCGTACAAATTCTGGATCCGCCACTGATGTCGGTTAAGAGAAACTTCCACCTAAAAGATTTACTTCATTTATTTTATGTCTTCTTGATATTATCATTATAAGATTTTCAGATAGCATGATTTTCAGATATGCATCCTTTCAGACATGATTTCAGAAAATATGATCTCAGATATACATTTTGTTTCTGTAATATTATGTCATATGTCACAGTTTTAACTCTCAGTTCTTCAGTAACTCACGCTAAGATTTGTAGTTCTTTCAATTTTTTGTATAATTGTTGATCTTAGTTCTTACCTTGCATACCAATACAACGCTAGTATGCGCTACATCATTTTATGATATAGATTTCAGCACCTTGATTTAGATTTGCTGGAAGATGTTCCACTAAGTTCCTCTACTTTCAGCATTGTGACGAGTCCTTTCCGCACCCAGAGGACTTCAATTATGAGTCACTATATTTTATTTTCATCAGTTGTGTTAGTTTTCAAGCAGTTCGTGGTCTTTTCCCGTCAAATCATTTTATTCAGTTTAGAGACTTTCAAACATTAGTATTCAGATATAATAGACTTATTCTTGAACTTTATTTCAATTATGCTTTCAGTTTATAGTTTCCGCTTCAGTTTTCATATCATATGCTTAGATATGATATGTCAATGATTAGTTTGGGATCACTTGTGATTTCAAGTATCGTGTCTCGACTGGGGTGTAGACTCAAACCCTGACAAAATTATACATAAATTTTCTCATAAGTTATGTAAGTATTAACTATGTAGAATTACAAAAATGCACTCAAACACCATATAAAATTAAACATGAATAAGTTGTGTACAACATTTTATAACCTACCAACCAAAAACATTATATAGAAGTAATACGTGAATAACTAATTTTATCATGTTTGCAAATCATACATGAATAAATTAGCTTTGGGCTTACCCCATAACCAAACGGCCCCAAATTATCTTTGCCTAAAAGACTATAATGAAACTTTTCTTTTCGTCTTTCTATTATCCCCCCCCCCCTCAGTTCATTAGTACTTGTCCTTTTTGGACTTTGCACGCTTTAATGATTAATATGAGTATTTTACTATAATATTTATATTACTTAGTGTATAGTTTTAGATCTTGAAAATGAATTTGGGAATAAGTAATTATTGTTAAGGAGAAAATATAAATTCTTTTTTAAAAATGATAAAAAAAAATATTCTTAACGTATCAGAAATGGTTCAATAATATCCTCCTTTCACCTATTGATTAAAAATTTCTTGTTTACTAATAGAAGAATGACATGACATTGTCCACACATAATTAAACAAAGGGATAAGGGTCTAAAAAATACCCCAACTTTGGTCGAATTTGCTGTTGCGATACTAAACTTTCATGAGGACCTATTACCTCCCTAGACTATTTAATAGTATATCTTTTACCCCCTAAACTATTTAATAGTGTATTTTAAAGGTATATATGTGTCCACGTGGACACATTACTATTTATAATTTTACATTGTATTTTATGTCCATGTGGGCAAATATATATGTTTAAAATACGGTATTAAATAGTCTAGGAAGGTAAGGTCATCATGAAAGTTTAGTATCACAACAGCAAATTCGACCAAAGTTGAGATATTTTTCAGATTCTTATCCCTTAAACAAATGGTCTTAACTTATTGATCCACCTAGACTTTTAACCCAACTCCATAATCTGACTCATTCATTTAAAAATCCAAAATCACAAAAAAAAAAATATAGATTTAACCTAACATAACTATTTTACAGCCCTCATTCCAAGAAGACGAAACATATTAAATGATGAACATTACTAACATCAGAACATCAATTATCTGGAAAATCATATCATCTATTGAAGAAACATGTTAAGTATGTGAGGGGAAAATAAAAAAACATTAATATAGTATGTTAGAAACAAGCGCTTACCATCATGTCAAAAGTTATAATTGACGTAAGACGTAACTTTTTTTCTTAACTAAGTCCACCATGTAGGTGTCATGTTTGATCATGACTCCGACCCAGGCCACCCCAACCCCTAGTGAGGCATGTCATAGGAAGAATGTTGGTGTTACACATTAATCTCCCTTCCAATACATGCCTCATTCAACATGTTGATCTTGAAAAATGAAAATGTGACATTGACTCTGATACCACTTATTAGGATCAAGCGTTGAAACAGTTATGAGTTATGTTTCTTCCATTTTATTTCTGGTTGGTGTGCATTTCTACTACGGTCGATTCTCTAATTGGAGAAAGATAATATGATATCAGAATATCTCATCAAGTGTGTTACTTTTCATTTTTAAACTCGATCAAAAATATATCAATAGTTTAAGTGTTTATAAAAAAATTGATTCGTCATCTAATTATTTTTTAAAATTAGAAAAATAATTTTGACAGGAATTTAAATTTTTTGTTTGTGTTAGGATAGTTGTAATATAAAGGAAAAGTTCTCACATTGGTGGGATAATCCATCATTTAGGTCATTTTAAGGCCTACCCCATTTAGTCTATTTAATTGAGTATATATATATATAAAATGACTTGGACTTGGGCGCGGGCCGGGTCGAATCTTTAATTAAATTTAAAGATTTATTTTTCATAATTCATTTTGAACAAATTGTTTATTAAAATTTAAATATTATATTTAAATTTTAAATTAAACAAAAAAAATTATCTGTTAAAAGAGGGAGCAAACAAGAAGTTTTGTTTGTTCAAAAAATGAGCAACAAAAGTTTATCTGTTCAGAAAAAGAGCAACTAAAGATTGTATCGGTTCAGAAAATGAGCGACTCTTTCATGAAAAGTCATTTGTTCATGAAAGAACGCGACTATTATGAAAAGTAATATGTTTATAAAGAACATTACTGTTATGAAAAACCATCTCTTAAGTTCTATAAATATGAAGTATTTCGAGAAGTAGCATATTCAATTGTATATATATTTCAGGCTTTGTTGTATCCTGATAAAGAATTGTTTGTCATCTCTTAAAGAATATACATACAATAACTCTTGAAAGACAATGATTTTTCACGCCTCAAAGCTTTAATTTCTCTGTTATGTTTTTCTTCTAACAGTTTGAAAACTAGAAAAAGGGTAAAGATTCAAATGATATTTTGAGCAAGGTGTTAGCGATGTCAAAAAATAATCTACACATACAATTATTGATAAATTTAAAAATATTTTGCGGTTAAAAAAGTATGACTCATTTGTAAAAAAAAAAACCCGAGTTAAAGAGATTTTATGCAAAAAATGATTTATTTAGCACTTAATCATTATGTTAATTCAACTAATGAATTATTCATAATTAGGCTATTTCGTAATAAAGGAATAAT
The DNA here is from genome assembly GCA_029582685.1 of Solanum piurae. Taxonomy (NCBI): domain Eukaryota; kingdom Viridiplantae; phylum Streptophyta; class Magnoliopsida; order Solanales; family Solanaceae; genus Solanum; species Solanum piurae. The sequence continues at coordinate 8,524 of JAJOOO010004079.1, read as the reverse complement.
TCCAAAGAAGTTCTTTGTGATATCCTTTTAAAAATTAGACTCTGAGTTAAATATATTAACTCAACTCTCAATTTATGGATATATGAACTCTACTATGATAACATGAAAAGGTATGACTTGCCTTTAAATTATGGAAAAATTACATAAACACACATCTTATTTTACCAAATCTTTAAAATTCCCCACCATTTAAAAAAAATTAAAAATCCCTTCTTGGTGTTAGTCCTCGAGCCTACACCCTAGGCGGGACTGGCACTCGAAGACCATTGTTGGCCTCAAGCGAACCCTTGGCCTGGCTTACTTAACTCAGCAAAAGACAATATTCATACTTATAATGAACAAAAACACTTAACTGAACTGAATAATAAAATAACTAAGAATGTTTAAAGATTTAACATTCAACTTGGCCAAAAGTGGCAACCCAAGTCTTAACAATAAGAAATGATAATGAAAAGACTCAAAGGACTAACATCTGACTGTCTATGAAGCATCTAAAACAACTGAGATGGATGTTGGGACAACCCCACAACATCCTAATGAACTTACTAGAAAACAATGAAAAATAGATCCTCCTGAATGCAAGGAGGCTCACCGACTGACTCTAAACTGCTCACTGGATCAACGGTGCGCTGAAATATCGATCCTAGTTACCTGTGTCTGCATCATAAGGCGCTGTTGGCCAACTGGCATCAGTACATTGAATGTACGAGTATGCGAGTTGGAATGCTAAAACAACATAGGCTTGAAAAGGGATCTGAAAGAAACACTTACTTTGGCTCTTCTCAACTCATGAATACTTAACTGAACTCATTTCAATATAAAACAGTTTAAAACAAGTGCAATATAAAGAAAAGTTGTTTAAAAACACGATGTCAACTCTGTGTATATACAAGGATACAACATAACTCTGAAATGTATGTAAAAATACAATAAACTGATGTATATAAAAATATAATAACTTCTATAGGAGTTTCTCTAACCGACAACTATCACATAAGAGTTATAGTGATGATACAACGATCTACCTCACGCTGCCAGCGCATCCTATACCCGGCCAAAAGTATAGGACCTGAACTACTAAGTGGATCCACTAGTCTATTGTGAAAAGGGTTCATCTAAAAAGTATGACCCTTTTCTACCCATGGTGGCTACATGGTTTTATGGAGATGTGAGTTATCAGAACTCATGCTCGCCTTCAATTCGGTGTTCAATACTACTCCCAAAATATACTAGCTCTTATGTTTAAACTTCTTCTGTGATTTGAGATTATTGCTGAAAAACTAAGCTCAAAGGCTATCTTGGAAATCTCAGTTTCCCTTCTTGCTTCATTTAGAAAGCTATTACTCTTTTCTGAAAACTAGCCCTAAGGCTCTTTGGAAATCAAAGTTTCATTTCTTGTTTAAATGTGAAAACATTTTAAACCCTTTTGGAAACCACATAGTCCCCATATACTTTTGAAGAAATGCACTTCAAACTTATTCTTTAATCTTTACTCAACTTGAACTTTAAGTCTTAAAATAAAGTTAAAACATTTGGAAAAGACTTTTGGAAAACTCTAAGAACTTCTCTTGACTTGACTCTTAACTTTCCTTGAATTGGATTATGGATTCAAGGTTCATGATCTCATGTTTATGGATGATTTTATGATGTTTAGATATACCTTAGAGTGTTGGAATCAACTAGAAAATATAGGTACATTGCTAAGGAACAAGTACTAAAATGTGGGGAACGAATGGGGAGAATTGGCGTCCTTGGCGCTCTGAGAGGCGCGGTGCGCTAGCCATCAAACTTCAGAGGACAAGCTGGGGCGCGCTGGCTGGCGCGTCGCCCCAAGGGTTAAACTTCAGAGCCCCTTTTGGGGGGCGCTGGCTGGCGCGATGCCCCACCCCCTTCCCCAGGTGTTTGACGACTTTCCTTCACCGTTTGTCAACTCTAAACCCTCTAAACTTCAATGGTTCTTTCCCCAAAAACTTAGGATCATTTATACTCTCAGAATATGATAGATTCAAACCGAAATTACACCCGGAAAATATGAATCAAAGTGCAAGAACCATCAACAACACAACCCACAAGAAATTCAAACGAAACTTTAACAAAACTCAATTTCTAAACTTTCAAAGACTTAAATTCACTTAATTGAATCATGGTTGGCGCGTGGGTGAACTAACCCAACGCTATGTGATCTCACATACCTTGTAGGGATCACCCCCGACGAATTCCACAAGCCAAACTTCGACGATCTTGAACGTTCTTGCTTCATTTTCTCCTTTCTCCTTAGCCCTAGCGTGAAATCCCAAATTCTAAAATTGATTAAAATCTGATTTTGACCCATATTAAACTCCTAAAAATGGATTAAAATAATAGGGCAATGAAAAGACTAAAATGTCCCTAAAAATTTCGGATTGGACATGTCCTTAATCCAACAACCCAACTTCCAAAGGGTATAACTCACTCATCCAAACTCGGAATTGCGCAAACTTGGCGGTGTTGGAAAGATCATTCCAAGAGCTTTCCAACCATATTTTGAAATACACCTAAATCATTATGATCTAGGAGTTATGGTCATTTGAAGTTGACAAAAACTCACTTTAACTTGCTTAAAATTTTCCAACTTTTTAAATTCTTCCCAAAAATAACTATTTCCAGATTTTAAACTTCCTTCTAGTTCTTTCTAGTTGCGAGATGTTACACTTGGATACATCTCTATCCCCTCTCGAATATATCGCTCTCCTCTCTGATACATCCTCCCCTCTCAGTTACATCTCACCTCTATGTATACGGATGTCATATCCCTCTGTGATACATCTCTCCCCTCTTGGATACAACCATTCTCTATGTATCCGGAAGTCCAAATGATGTATCCAGAATTCATAAATTTTAATAGATTTTGTAATTTGAATAGGAGTAGGGAATATTATAATTAGTTCTTAATACTATGGGATTTATGTAAATTATACAAAAACTATTTAAGTAATTCTTAGGCATTGAGCCTTAATTTAGTCTCCAAATATATCTTGGGCTTTTGACCAGATTTTGGGGCCCATTACCAGCCTAAAAACATGATCTTTTGGTCCTCAACTAATCTACTTTTGAAATTCGCCCAGAAATATTGGAAAAACTACAACAAACATCTCTATCATATATACTAACATTATCTCTACTTTCAAATAATTACATATATTACTACTTCTAAATATTTTATATTATATATTTTAAAAGATAAAATAAAATACACAAATCCCTTAAAACTAGGATTGAGTAATTATATTTACATTTAAACATCAAAATTAATTTCTCTCTCATCAACCGTTTCCCTATGCAAATCCCATACACCAACAATATCTCTACTCCCCCACGTCCTCTACCACCTCCACCATTTCTCTCCCTTCCTTCATCCTCTCAATATTTGTTTTTATGTCCAAATATCAAGGCTGATTCTTGCTCATCTGCATTATATGTAGAGGTTCGTTACTGTTTGTTTCATTATTTGTCATGGTGAGGAGAAGAGAGAAGTGGACGGAAACCTACCGGCCGTTATGGAAATTGTGGAGAGAACGTGAAACAACAACTATGAAGTGAGAAACGATTGCCCTGCCACTTTTTACTGCAAATCACTGGATGCTTTACGCCCTTACGATCACAAATATATGTGATGGCGAGGAAACAAGCAACGAAGGTGGCGTTGGTCTCCACTGAAGAGAAGAGAGATACGAAGGATATTAGGTATACATGTATCTAACAAAATATACACATGTATCTAGTTAAGAGTTCATGTATCTAAGTTAAGATTATATATATGGAAAAATTATGTGGTTAAGCAAACTTATACTACTTAATTAGTCATCATAGATATAGTTTGCTATAATTACCACTCGTGACTAGCATTAACCTTTAATTACATGGGTTGATTTTGAGTTTGTATAATTAGCCACGTTTGTATAATTCGCCGCATTTGTATAATTCACAACTAACAATTCTTCGTTTGATTTGTATTTGTATACGATGGTTTATATTTGTATATGACGATGATTTCCTTTGATTTTTCAGTTTTATCACTATATACATTCAATATTTTTATTTATAAGTTTTTTAAGTTTGTATAAACGTGTAGTTTTCGAATTTTGTATAGTATAATTTATATAATGTAATTTCTATAATATAAAAGTTCATGTGTTTATGTTTTTATATCAATTAGTTATTTCGAATTTCATCATATTTGTATAATTTCAGACTTTATATTACTCAATTATACAAAAACACGCGAATTGTACAAACGTACCCGTGAATTATACAAACGAGATGCGAATTATACAAATTATTTCCCTCTCTCGCTCGTGTCTCTTCTCTCTCTCCCAATCTCGCTTGCATGTCTCCTCCCTCTCCCAATCTCGCTCGCCTCTCTCCTCCCTTTCTCAATCTCGCTCGCCAGATATACAAATACATATGTATACCATTTACATATATACAATTATCTAACCGATATACATATACAATTCACTCTCTCCCACTCTTTGCCCTCTCTTGCTCGCCTCTCTCCTCCCTCTCCCAATATCGCTCGCCACTCTCCTCCCTATAACATGTAGCTACGAATTGTAATTAGCAAAGTATAGCTATGGAGCGTAATTAAGCTATTTTTGAGTGGCTATATGCGAAAGTTCCCCTATATAAATCTATGAGAAAAAAATTCAAATGCTTAAAAAATTAGAGAAGAATTTGATTTATTTTATTTTTTGGATTAATGATACTCTACTATCGCGATTTGTTCCTAAGTTCATGTGTTTCAGTTACATTCCATATTTAGATACACATAATTAGATGAATCTGCTTACCATACATCCGAGATACATACTTTTGGATATAACATATGAAATTGATGCTTGATACATCAAATTAATACTCGATACATATAAACATATGAATACATCAAACCATTATTAATTATTAATAACATATCAAGTGCTAAATGAAATAAAATAAAAAAAAAGAAGAATGATGGAGAATTACACAGCGTGGATGAACCAGCAGCTCATATTTTTTAGGCTTTTTCATTTTTGCTTCACAATGAAGGCATCTCTCTCTCAACAAGGACATTTATCGTCGGATCGTAAAATTTAGTAGCCTAATTTCAAATTAATATATGTTTATAAGGTTTGAACGAAATCTTAATTATAAATCATAATTTTAATTCCAAATTGTTCAAAACATAGGATTGAAAATCCAAATTGGGATTTCAAAGTTATTAAAATCTAAAACTTAACTCATAAGTCTATATTTACAAAAATATATACACATAATTTTAGATTTTACGGGAAAAAAAGACTCATACTTAACGTGAAGAGCTTGTCCATGGAAAAGTCTTATCAAATAATAGTTAGTTCCTATAATTGTTGATTTATTGTACGAGTAACTTAAGGGGTAAAGTGCTTCCCAATAAAACAACATCATATTCAAAAAAACTCAAATTCGAAATCTCTAATTAAAAATAAAGGAGTACATAGCTCGCTAGTTGAAAGGAATTATTAACAAGTGTTGGGCCCTCAAGACATTAGACATGGGATACGAGCATAGGCGGAGCCAAGGTTAGAAGTTCGGGGATTCTAAATCAATTTGTTTGAGGATTCACATATTAATATACATATATTTATTGAATTTTCTAATACAAACATATGATCTATGAAAAAGCTAGTGGGTTCGTCCGAACCCATGAACCCCACCTAGCTCCGCCTCTGAATACGAGGTCTCTCCCATGTTATGTGAAGGCAATTATATATACCTTTTGTTTTTTCAATGTAATGAATCATTGTGATTCTCTCAAGATACTCTCTTCTTTTTCTTTTCTTTTTCTCTCTCTGTCAAGATATTGTCGTCTTAGTTTGATACATTAAAAGCACTAACAAAAATCCTAAAGAAGTAACTGGAATTCTACAACTTGAAATCACTTTTTGTGCAAAATTATAGTAGCGGAGTCAAAAAATTTATTTAAAAAATTTAAAATATAAAAAAGTAAAATTGGTAACAAAGCTATAAATTTTATTGAGTGTCAAAATATATATATAAAATAATAGACACGAGCAAAAAATGAGGGGAGTCAACATATAACATACATACATTGATAAACTAGAACTTTAACCTAGCATAAGGTGGCTCCGCCACATCTGAGTAGAACACACAAAAAAGTTAAGGAATTCAACATATATTACATGTACATAAAAGAGTAATTTTCCATCAAAGTTGATCCCTCTGAATCCCTTCATTCCTACTTGGCTCCGCCACTAATTACATATATCTTCAAAATAAATAAAACGTTTATATATATAAAATCTGAAAGTTACATAAAAAATTTAACGTCAAATCCATTTAATTTCATGTTATGATTAACCTACCTAAACATATCACATAAAAATTTATGCTCCGTGATAAAAATATTAAATTCAGATGAATCTTAAATCGAAACATGTGAATCCTATCTTTGATTTTGAGTACAAAAAAGGAAAAGTAAGTGGAACTTAGGAAGTATACCTTGAGGAGAAAAAGCTCACGGACAATTGGGAATTGGGATTCAATAAAATCAAAGATATGGTACGTTACCTTTTATTATTATTATTGTCTTTCTTTATAATAACTTTTGAGCTATGAATTCCACTGTCCCTGCTCTAATTTTCTTGTGTTTCATCATTATTACTTACTATCATTTTAGTAGGGGACATACAATTTTATTTTTGCTTATCTGGACTTCCCACAAGTTGGGGTTCAGTTGCTGCTTTTAAGAATAATTCTCCAAAGATTCAACAGTTGAATTATATGTATTACAACTTGATCTCTACCTTTTTTTTGGTTTGGATACTAATTAGGATGAAACAAAAATGATATATATATATATATATAAATGAGGAGGAATCTTAGTGAGCGTTTGGTCATGTTTTATTGTGAAATTTGGAAAAAAATATTTTTTTGTTATTAAAGTAAAAAATGATATTTGAAAGAGATGTGTTTGGCCATGGATTTGGAGTTGTTTTTTACTTTTTGTTGAGTAATTTGGAGTGAATTTTTTTTTTTGTTCTTTTTCACATTCTTGAAAATTCTGGAATTTTGTGGCCAAACGTGCTTTCCAGAGTTCAACTCGAAAGGAAAAGTAAAAAAAAAATCATGGTCAAACCAAACACCTCCTAGTATCTCAGTTGTTTGACTATCTGAATATTCATATTTATGCGTGTGAGCTCGAATTCTATCTTGTAATCTTCTCTCTAATTTCCTCTTTTCCTACCATTGTGTAATAAAAAAACAAAATTTTAAAAATAATAATCATAAATTAGAGGTTATTATTATTTGACAAGTCAAAAATATAAAATAAAAAATGTTTTGAAAATCTTAAATGTCTAGGTCTAATCTTAATTAGAAAACTAAGGGATACACACAACTTTAATTTGGTTACTCTGGACTCCCAGAAATTGGGATTCATGATTTGGAGCTTTAAGCTGGGAAAATATCAAGAGCTGACTCAGTGACCTAAAATCAAAATTAAATAAAGGTCTTAAATTTAATTTTAAATTTAATGTTTCATAAAATTTATTCTTCTAATTCTTTGAGTTATAAAATCGTAATAACTTTTATGTAATTAATTGTTTCTAATATTGTTTTTCAATTGTTAATATAATCTCTCATGAGACATATTATTTCAAATGTGTAATGATATATTTGATTTGTTGAATATCTGACAAATTTCTTTTGATTACATCAAATGTCGATCTCATTTTATTTTAAATGAGCACATAATGTGAAAAAACTTTTATATTAAAAGAGTTCAGTTTATTTGACAACATATAATATATTTTATTTTATCAATTTAATCATAATTAGGTGTTTGAATGTGTGGTCAAAGAGTCTTCAGCCACCCTCTAATTAAACACTTAATTTAATTTTGAAGACTATATATTAATAATATAAATAATGTAATACTCTTGACAAGAATAAGACCTTATTGATAGGCACCTTGTACCAGAATTAGACCAAGACCGCTAGCTACATTATTGATTAATAGAATATTTCACTTAATTAGTTTTAATTATTTATTTGCAATTAAAACAACATGACTACTAGTTAAGCATGCATGCCTCCCATTCGTCACTTGATTAATGAAAATGTTTAAAAGGTTTTGATTTTGGAATTTTTCATAGAGACGAATTCAGAATTTTAGACGTAAATTTTTAATTGAGAAAGTTTAGTACCACTAGATTTTAAAGTGTATAACTATTTTATTTATATTAGAGCTGATTTGGTATGAGGTATACTGAATAATTAATTTTATAATGGAGTTATCTCATATTTAATTAAAATAAAATTACAAGATAATTTGTTCCCTAGTATTATTTTCCTTCACATTAAGGATGGAATAACAATCTTAAAATATTTAATCTCAAAGTAACTTGATCCTCAACCAAATTATAAGACATTAATGTTTTACACATATGTAACTAATGTAAGATGGATTTGAAACATTAAGTATGTAATCCACCTTTATTTAAAG
>JAJOOO010004078.1:0-17735 GCA_029582685.1 Solanum piurae | reverse complement strand
TTTTTTTTTGGTTTCTCTTTTTGTGTTTTTGTTGAATTTGCATAATTTAATTCATGTTACGAGAAGTCCGTTACACTTACAATTGAGGAATAAATGGATACACAAAAACCACTTAATTTATTGTTTGTTTTCCGAATACCACGTTTGTTATAATCTTTTGTAATTATTAAGGTTTTGTTTTGTTTGGGATTTTGGGTGGTGGTCCCTATACTTTTCTCTTATACCTTTTTGCCACCTTTTCAATTTTGATATCTTCTATTTTTTAGTCAGATATTTTGGATTTGAGCTCGGAAAGATTTTTAGCTAGATAGATCTGGATGTCGAGCTGAATGAATTGAACTTAATTGAGCGTGTTACACTACTGAGTCAAATTGCACTCAATCGAGCTTGTTATTGTACTTAATTTATTGTTATTTTTTGAAGTGTATGTTGTTATAATCTTTAATTAGGGTTTTTGTTTTGTTTGGTTGGTGGTCCCTCTACTTTTCTCTTCTACCATTTTTCCACCTTTCCAATTTCGACGCAATCTATTTTTAGTCAGATGTTTCAGATTTGAGCTCGAAAAGCTTTTTGACAGCATATCCTTAGCTAGCTAGGTATGGGCTTTGAGCTAAGGGAACCAAATTAACTCAATTAAGTTTGTAACACCATCAAGTTGAGTGGGGCTCAATCGAGCCTGTTACCGTACTGAGTTCGAGTCTAGCGGCCCAATTGAGCTTTGTCACAATATAATCAAATTAATGTCTTGTCTGAGTTCGGGTTCTTAGTGTTTAGTATCATGCATAGTGCTACGTTGTTACGAAAAAATAAAATTATGAAAAATTTATTGATTAATAAAAATATAAGCTAACGTGATTGAATAATATACATGGCTAGTTTATGACATACATATTTGTGCGTTATTTATTTTTAAAAAAATCTTGGTTTCAAGAATTTTAACCTGAAACCTCTAATTTAAAGGTGAATGATTCTCAATCATTCTATTACACCCTCGTGGATACTCAACAATTCAATAACATAAGTTTTAGCCAAATACAATAACAACATATTCAATGAAATTTTATAAATGTGGGGATTTGGGGAGGGTAGAGAGTACGCAGAGTGTACCCCTACCTCAGGGAGATAGAACTTGTTTTCAAAGGACCCTCAGCTCAAGTAATAAATCAAAGTAGGTATAAAAAGGAAATATGATAATGAAGAAAACATAATACCTAATAAGGAAACAATAACAACAAGGCAATAATACAATAATGGAAAGACAATAAATAACATATAATGATAGATTTCAAAACAAGAAACTACATAAATAAGGTTAATACTACCGACAAACATCACCAAACCTAAATCCGTCTAAGAAAAAGACAAGGCTCCACTACCTATGTACTAACCTTCTACCATAATCACCGACCTCCACACCCTTCTATCTAAGGTCATGTCCTCAATAAGTTAAAGTTGTGTCATATTGTTCTGTCTACTTACTCTTCTCAATACTTATTCCGCTTACCTTTCCTTCTCTCTCTCCCTCTCCGCATACCCACATATCCAGCCTCTCAAACCTCTTCATTATGACATTTGCGCATTTCCTCTTCACATGCCCAAATTATCTCAATTTCACTTTCCTCATCTTGTCCACCACAGATGCCTCTCTCATGGATATCCTCATTCCTAATCTTATCACTTCTAGTATTCCTACACATCCATCTCAACATCCTCGTTTCCGCAACTTACATCTTCTAAACATAGAAGTTTTTTTACTAGAAAACACTTCATCCCATACAACCAAATCGGTCTAACCACTCAATAATACTTATCTTTCTAACCAAACAACATACAAAATCATAATTATATAGTGCAAACAAATCTATAATTTGATAGTGTATATAACTTAGATCTATTTAAAAATCATACATTTTTCTTTTGTGATGATAAATTAGAACTCTAATCCCTTCTTTCTTCCTTCCTTTTTTTTTTGTTTGGTGGTGGCATAAATGTAGAAAGCAATGCACATTTCAAAGATTAAAGCTTTTAGATCTAATTTAATTTGTTTATAGAAATGAAAAAAAAAATGAACATGAAAAAGGATAACAAAAATAAGAAAGCATACCTTAGCAAAAATCTGAAACAGCTTCACCTACATGAAAATTAATTTTGCCTGTCCAAAATGACATAAAAACACAAAAAAAAAAAAATTAAAAAAATTCAAACTGTTAATCAATTTTGAATATCAAGAAAAGTGAGAAAAAAGGGTGAATATATATTTTGGTAACAAAGATATGAAAGGATGTATATACTTGGTTTAAAAGGTACTCCCCCATTTCTATTTAGTCATCACCATTTTAGGTTTCAAGCTCCTTCAAAAACTGATAACTTTACTATTGTACTCTTATTTAGTATTTTTTTTTTCAAGTCAACGTTTTAATAAATGAACATGAATTAATTTATTTTGATTAGTTAATTTGACCAATGAACATGAATTAATTATTAGTTTTTATATGTTGGTCAAATGTATATTTTTAAAGCTAATTACTCTCAAGGGTAAAATAGGAAGAATATTGTCATTTATGTATTGATTTTGTAAAATGAAAAGTACTCCCTCTGACCACTTTTAATTGTCATGTAACGTTTTTCGAAAGTCAATTTGACTAATTTTCAAAGTTAAATTAAATTACATTAATTTGATATATTAAACAAAAAAAATAGATATTCAAAAAATCTACTAAAAGTACTATAAATTACAATTTTTTGCATATCAATATGATGAAAAAATACATCATAAAATGTTAGTCAAAGTTCTTATAGTTGACTCTTAAAAAGGAAATCATGAAAATTAAAAGTGAGAGGAGGAAATATTAATGAACATCTATTTTTAGTAAGGACGACGGGTAAATAGAAATGGAGAAAATAAAATAATCACATAAATTGCATGAATATTATAACAAAACATTGGGTATAACAATTAAAGAAATAAAATTAAAATAGTTATAGAGAGTAAAATGAATCTTGGGAAAGTATATGAAAATTTAAAATTTTCAACAAAAGAAGTTATGGATGAATTTGGAAAAGAATGGAATGTTATTTTTTTAATTAATTAATTAAAGGACTCAATTATTTGTCTTTTTTTTATTTAAAAAAATACATTATTTTATATTAATTCAAATTTTAATATTAGAGCTTTTTTATTATTCTAGGTCGAAACAAGTTGTATTGACCCCCCACCCCCCTTCTTTTTTTAAGTCCCCATATTTCTTGGTGTGGCGATGTAGGGCAAAAAACAGAAAAGAGAGGGATACAATTTATATTATTATTGCAGATAATTGGTTATTTGTCATCATCGACTTAACTTATGATGTGTTTGGAAGCCCTAGAACAAACGAATATTTTACAGAGAGCCGACAAGGAATTTCATTAATAATTAACCGTCTTGAGAATCCTCAAAGAATAAACCTAAATAACTCTCCACCTGATGGTTAAACTAAAAGTAGTTGACATATGTATAAAATGTATAGCATATGTGTATGATAGTGTGTATTCATGTATACCAATTAAAAAAGGTAAACAATAAAATTGTAAGGTAAATGACATAATTGTCCTTCCAATATAAGTACATGTCTGTGTTATTTATGTTAACGTGATACAGAAAGTTTGATCAATCAGGGTTGTGGTGCAGTAGTAAGTACTCCTTCATCCTTAATCAAGAGGTCTTGGGTTCGATTCCACTTGGGTATAGAGTCGCCTTTGTCCGAGAGTGTTTCGATGTGAATCTGAATTTAGTCGTGATCTAATATGGTTATCGAGTGTTTTGACGTGAATATGAATTTAGTATCGCAAATAGAAGAAGCGACACATCATACATTAGTCTTTTTCATTAGAGTGCTGCATTTTCGCATAAAAGTTACTGATAAAAATAATATATTATGTATATATAATTATAAAAATAATATGTATATAATTTGTCTTTAGATTATTTTCAAAAAAATGTTAACAAAATAAAAAAACAATCAAATATTATTGATTTTTAAAAATGTAAAAACCAAACCAAATAAAAGTCAGTTTGATTCAAGTTTTCGAATTGAATCAATTTTTATCCAAATCGTAAATTCCCTCATCGTAAATATTTGATTAATGATTGATTAAAACCTGATTAGGTCATAAATTTGAAAGATTTCCCCAATTTAGAGACATGTATTCCCTCCTAAGATTAAAAAGAATGCGATTTTCAACACAAAATATGTCGATTGATTTTCTTATGTTTTTTTAAAAAAAATAAACAAGATTGTAATTTAATTATTTTTTAATATCTAAAATTTTCAAATTAACTATGACTTTGAATTATAGAGAAAGCCAATTAAATCTACAATTTTAAAGTTGATTAAAAAAAATTCTTATATAATTTATTCTTCTAATATTTAGCTAGCGTTTGACCAGATCTAATTTTAAAACTATCATTAAATATCTATTTGACCAAATATTTTGAATTAAAATTTTAACATATATCATTAAATATTTGTTTGACCATATAGTTTGGATATGATTTTAAAATTTTGTCTTAAAAAATAAAATTCAAGTTCCAAAAAACGGTCTAAAATTGTTTTTAGGAGAAATTCACTTTCACGCACAATTCCCCCCCCCCCCCCCAATTAAAATGCATGTCCAAACACAACGTTAAGTTTTAAAATTTATGGTCAAATGAGATCTTAGTATCTTGAAATCAATTAAAAAATTTGTTATTAACTATTCACTTTTACTTGACCAGTTTAATAAATAAAGAGATAATTTCTCATTTGATTTCTAATTTGTATTTATTATTAACTATTATCATTTTATAATAATTTATAAAATATTGGATTTATTATAATCAAATGGTAATATAGTAAAATTGTCATTTTATAAATTATTGCTCTGATGTGTCAAGTCAACTATTTATCTACAAATTTGGAATTTTCATTAAATTGAAATAATCTTTTGAATTAATTAATTAATAATATATAATTAACTACAATCTACATGGTACAATTATATAAAAGGACACATAGATGTTGGTCTTTTGAGTCTATCATAGCAATAATAATTTTGTGATTTTGTCGAAAATTGCATAGCTTCTGCTGTTAATACTTGATATAATCAAGTATGTTTTTTTTTCATTCTCCTAATAATTTTTCACATGAATTTTTTCCCTATTTATTTTATTTAAAAAAAATTTATTCTTGTTTAAATCTTTATATGAAAACTCTTGTTTTTTTTACTTGTCAAAGAATGAGGGCCTTAGGAGATCTGATGAAAAATGTTTTGTTTTCGTGGACGTTTAGACATAAAATTTATAAAATCTGAAAAGAAAAAGAAAGTAGCATTTAGAAAAAAAGTTGAACTGATTTCTCAGATGGTCTCAGTCAAATAATAGTTCTTAATACTCATAAAATCATTTTCTTTGTTGAAAAAAATTTGAAATCAATAGACTTTATGAGATAATAAATATTGATTGAGTGAGACCAACTGTGTTGTTGTTATTTTTTAATATTATTATTTTTACTTTTTGGTCTTTGTGTCTGAACAATAAACTTAGGAAAAATTATGTAATTACACAGCTCAAGATAACACAATCTATTTTTTTTTACCATATGAATAAATTACAAAAATCTATTTTTTTTTCTTCTCTCTTATAACATCCGGATGCATACTCTGAAAAATCTGAAATTATTATAATTTTAAAAAACTTTCAAAATTGGATGTAATTAGCACCCAAATCGTTGGGGTTTGTGTACTTTATACATAAATTTAAACATTTGAACTTGTACTTATCAATCTCTTACATTTTCTTAAAGTTTCCTAATTTTTTTTTGAATTTTCTCAGAATTCAACATGGAAGGTGAAAGTAATAATATTTCTGATTCAAGACTCATGAAAGGTATTCTGGATGAACATAATGGTCAGGGCACTAAGGTATGTGTACACACTCCTCGTATAAAACTTCACTTGTAGGTTATACTGGATATGCATGTTGTTGTTGTTGTTGTTGTTATTGCATGTCACACTGGAGATTTTTTTTATAACGATCCCCACAAAGTTTAAATTTATAAGAATTTCAATTGTATACATCATAAGTGTAGGGATTTTGTATGCTATTATATCACCTACAATGATATCTGCAAACAACATGTAAGCCTCCTTAAAATACTCCCTCTACTCAGATTTACTTGTTAATTTTTGTCTTGGCCCACCTGTTAAAAATAATAATTGATATACTAAGTTTACCATTTTACTCCATTAATTGATAGGGTCTCAAACATATTTACTCATTACATTTTTCAAAGATATTAACTCAATATTAATAAATTGAGGGTATAATAGGTAAAAAAAAGATGTCCTTTCTTGATTTGTCAAAAATAACAAGTAAAAGTAGAAATCAAATTAAAAAATATTTAACAGATGGAGTACGAAATTCCAACATTACTTAAGGATCATAACCCTATAAAAGTTTATGTTTTTTTTTTTTGAAAAAACTCTCTTGTTAAAAGTCAAAATTTCAATATTGTTTACAGGATAACATTGAATCTTCACTTAAGCAACTTTTTCAAAAAGTGCTTACCCCGAATGATGTTGGAAATAAAATGTTTGTGATCCCCAGGAGATATGCTATAAAATACTTCTCTCATATCCAACATAAAGATGAGATTGACTTCTATGATAGCTCAAGAAATTCATGGAAGTTTAGATTTTTTTACTGTCAAAGTAGTAAAAAATTCAGCTTCACTAAGGGTTGGCATAAGTTTGTGAAAGCTAAAAGCTTAAGCGCCAGAGATACAATTGTTTTCAACTTGTGTGAATCCAAGAATGGAACAAATGAGAATTGCAACACCTTTGTGATTGATGTGGTGAAGAATGTTGAAGGTTTGCCAATGAATTTAGCACTCAATCATGATGTTGTTGATGTTGACGCTACTTTGACACCTGTTTTGCTTTTTGGAAAGCAAATAGGTTGGACTAAGGCAAAAAGGGAAAATGAAGTTTAATTAATGTCCGTCGATAGTATAAAGAATTTTTATAGTATTAGATTTTCTTTTATTGTTGTTGTTATTGTTATATCAAGTACTTGCTATATTTTTAAGATTACAAATCTCACTTTATTGTGAAGGTTAGCATTGAAACATTTCTTGATTAATATTATAATGCGAATTTTATCTAATATTGTATGTGTATATAAGTTAAATCTTGCTACTAGCATCCTTAATATTGTCTGTGTATTTAAGAAAAAACTTTATTATGAAGGTTAGTATTGAATTTTTTTTTATTTTTTTTTTTTGGGGTGGGGGGGTGGGGGGAGGGGGAAGCGGGGTATGAGACTTCTAAATTTTAACTCTTAGAAATTGAGCGTCCTTAAGGGTGTGTTTGGTATGAAGGAAAACATTTTCTCGAAAATATTTTCCAATTTTCTCATGTTTGATTGGGTAAAATATTTTCCAAATCAACTCATTTTTCTCAAATTCAAGGAAAATGACTTCCCTTAAAAAATTAAGAAAAACATTTTCCAACTTCAATACAATTTTTTTGTTGAAAAATATCAATTCTTTTTGTGGAAAATATAAATATAAAGCTTTTTTTAAAATATATTTTTCAACTTCAATTTTTTTTTTTTTATACCCCACCTTTACCCCGATCCCCCCCCCTCCCGTCAACCCCCTACCACCCCCCTCCCCCGTCGCCAGCCCCATTACCACCCCCCATCCCAAAATAAAAAAATAAAAAAATTTAAGTTTGTTTTAAAAAATATATTTCCAATTTCAAATTTTTACTTTTTCACCTCACCCCACCCTACCCGCAACCCCCCTCCCCCCATCAGCCCCCCATCCCTAAAAAAATTAAGTTTGTTTTTAAAAAATATTTTTAATTTCAAATTTTTATTTTTTTACTCCATCTCACCCCTACCTCCCTACCCCCACCGCAAAAAAATAAATTAAGTTTGCTTTTAAAAAAATATTTTAAATTTCAAATTTTTATATTTTTACCCAATCTCACCCCCCCCACGCCAGCACCACCACCCCACCCTCCCACCCTCCCACCAAAAAAATTTAAGTTTATTTTTAAAAAAATATTTTCAATTTCAATTCAAAAATTATTTTCTACTCTCTAGTAAAAACAAAAGATACTTTCTCAAAAATAATTTTCATTCATAAATCAAACACTAAAAAATCTTTTTCGGAAAATATTTTGTAGTCACCAACCAAACATGAAAAATAAGTCAAAAATCTATTTGTTTTTTGAAGAAAACTTTTTCTAGGAAAACATTTTCCATGGAAATATTTTCCTTCCTACCAAACACACCCTAAATGATAGTACTTAGCATATTTTTGTTAGATTTTACTATTCTATCAGTATCAAATTCAGTATAAAGAATTTTGTATACTACTAGGTCACTCACAAGGATATTTTCAAATAAGCCTTTTAAAAATGTGTGATTTATAATTCAGAAAATATGATATGTTACCTGGTATAACACATAAAGATAATTTGGTGATCTAAAATAACCTTCTGGTGATAGCTAGATTTATTTAGACTTCCAATATCCATAGGTCTAATGCAAATACAAATTGTTGAATTCACTTAATGTAGCTTTGTAGGTATAACATTTTATGTGTGTTTTTTCTTATGAATACTCTTGTTAGAATTTATGATTTCAAATTTATTAAAAGAGCGATGTTAAAATCTCATCTAAGCCACTTTTTCAAAAGAAGCTAATTCCAATGATATTGAAAAGCTTAATAGACTTGTGATCCCACAGAAATATGCAACAAAGTGTGTCCTCCAATCCAAGATGAAGAGATGATCTTTTATGATACATCAAGGAGATTATGAAAATTTAGAACATACAAAATTGAGAAAATTGCATAATTCTTATAAAGTAGTTCCTAAATAACTTAAAATATCGCAAAAAAGGTGAGACTGTACCTACTAATCCACAACTCCCTACAGAGTATTCCGTAAAGGTTTCGTAAAAAAAAAATCAACTAAAATTCATATCACCAAAATATTCATAGGATAACATACAAAAACAGAGTAAATCTTTTTGGATGCTCCGGGCGCCAAATCAATGGGCTAATACACACAAAAAATTGAGTAATTTGGACGATTCTTAAAAAAATGCTTATAAATGCAGAAATAGCGTTAAAATAGGTGTGTGTGTGTATACGTGAAGGTTCCCCAACTCATTACGGATAAGTTTTATGAGAAATTGTTTCTGTGTGCTCCAGGCGCTAGATCCATGGGATAATACACACAAAAAATTGGAAAATTTAGGTGATTCTTAAAAAAAAACTTGTAAATGTGGAAATGTACATTAAAAAATGGTGTGAATATACGTGAAGGTTCTCCAACTCATTACGGAGGTCCTAATAAAGTTTTTTGAGAAAAAAAATTGGGTGCTCTGGGCGCCAAATCCATGAGCTAATAGACACGAAAAATCAGAAATTTAGACGATTCTTAAAAAAGGGCTTGTAAATGCGGAAATAGGCGTTATGGTGTGAGTATATACATGAAGGTTCCCCAACACATTAAGGAGGTACTCATAAAGTTTTTTGAGATAGAAAATTTAGGTGCTCCGAGCGTCAGATCCATGGGCTAATACACACGAAAAATCAAGAAATTTGGCGATTCTTAAAAAAGTGTTTGTAAATATGGAAATTGGCGTTAAAAATGGTGTGAAGATTCCCCAACTCATTATAGAGGTTTTCATAATATTTTTTGGGTGTTCCAGGCGCCAGATACATGGGCTAATACACATGAAAAATCAGGTAATTTGGGCGATTCTTAAAATAATGGCTTGTAAATGCAGAAATGGCGTTAAAAATATGGTGTAAGTATATATGTGAAGGTTCCCCAACTCATTACGGAGGTCCTCATAAAGTTTTTTGGGAAAACAATTTTGGGTGCTCCGGGCGCCAGATCCATGGGATAATACACACGATAAATCGGGAAATTTGGACGATTCTTAAAAAAATGCATGTAAATGCAAAAATGGGTGCTAAAAATGGTGTGAGTATACGTGAAGGTTTCCCAACTCATTACGCAAGTCTTCATATAGATTTTTGAAAATAAATTATTTTGGATGCTCCGGACACCATATTCATGAGCTAATAATATACATAAAAATCAGGCAATTTGGGTAATTCTTTAAAAAGTGTTTGTAAATGCGGAAATGAGCGTTATAAAAATGGTGTGAGTATACGTGACGTTTCCCCAACTCATTATTGAGGTCCTCATTAAGTTTTTTGAGAAATATTTTTAGGTGCCTCGAGCGCCAGATCCACGAGATAACACACGAAAAATCGAAAAATTTGGGCGATTCTTAAAATAAGACTTGTAAATGCGAAAATGAGCGTTGAAAATAGTATGAGTATATGAGAAGGTTCCCCAACTAATTACAGAGGATTTCATAAAGTTTTTTGATAAAAAAAAATTTGGTGCTCCGGGCACAAGATCCATGGGCTAATACACACACAAAATTGGGGAACTTGGGTGATTCTTAAGAAAGGGCATGTAAATGTGGAAATGAGCGTTAAAAAATATGGTGTAAGTATACGTGAAGGTTCTCCAACTAATTACGAAGGTCCTCATAAAATTTTTTGAGAAATTGTTTTGGGTGTTTCGGGCACTAGATTTATGGGCTAATACACGCGAAAAATTAGGGAATTAGGGTGATTCTTAAAATAAGGTTTGACAATGCGGAAATGGGCGTTAAAAAATGGTGTGAGTATACGTGAAGGTTTCCCAACTAATTACGGAGATCCTGATAAAATGGTTTTGAGAAAAAAAATTGAATGCTCCGAGCGCCAGATCCATGTGGTTACACACACGAAAAATTGGGGAATTAAGGTGATTCTTGAAAAAGGGACTTGTAAATACGGTAATAGGAGTTAAAAAAAATGGTATGAGTATATGTGAAGGTCCCTCAACTCACTACAGAGGTTCTCATACAACTTTTTGAGAAAAAAATTTGGGTGCTCCGGATGCCAGATCTATGGGCTAATACGCACGAAAATTGAGAAATTTGGCGATTCTTAAAAAAGGCTTGTAAAAGCGGAAATGAGCGTTAAAAATTGGTGTGTATACGAGAAGGTTCTCCAACTCATTACGGAAATCCTCATAAAGTTTTTTGACTAAATATTTTTGGGTGCGCCGGGCGCCTGATCTATTGGCTAATACACCTGAAAAATTCAAGAATTTTGGTGATTCATAAAAAAGAGCTCGTAAATGCATAAATGGGCGTTAAAAATTATGTGAGTATACGTGAAGTTTTCCCAACTCATTACGTAGGTCCTTGTAAATTTTTTGAGAAAAAAAAATTTGGGTGCTCCGAGTGCGAGATCCATGGAATAATACTCACGAAAAGTTGGGAGTTTAGGCGATTCTTAAAAAGAGTTTGTAAATGCGAAAATGAGAGTTAAAAAAATGATGTTAATATACGTGAAGGTTCCCCAAATCATTATGGAGGTCTTCATAGAGTTTTTTGAGAAAAAAAATTTAGGTGCTCCGGGCGTCAGATCCATGGGATTATACACACGAAATATCGGGGAATTTGGGTGATTCTTATAAAAGGGCTTGTAAATGCGAAAATGAGCGTTAAAAAAATGATAGGAGTATACGTGAAGGTTTCCCAACTCATTACGGAGGTCCTTATACAGTTTTTTGAGAAAAGAAAATTGGATGCTCTAGGCGCCAGATCAATGATATAATACACACGAAAAAATGGAGAATTTGGCGATTCATAAAAAGTGCTTGTAAATGTGGAAACAGGCGTTAAAAATGGTGTGAGTATACGTGAAGTTTTTCCAACTCATTACAAAGGTCCTCATAAAGTTTTTTGAGAAAATAATTTTGGGTGCTTCGATCGCCAGATCCATAGGCTAACACCCCAAAAATTGGGGAATTGGGGCGATTCTTAAAAAAGGCTTGTAAACGCGGAACTGGGCGTTGAAAACATGGTGTGAGTACATGTGAAGGTTCCCAACTCATTACGAATGTCCTCATAAAGTTTTTTGAGAAAAACATTTTGGTTGCACCAGGCGCCAGATCCATGGACTTAATTAACACACAATAATTTTAAGAATTTGAGCGATTCTTAAAAAGGGTATGTAAATGCGGAAATGACGTTAAAAATAGTGTGCGTATACATGAAGGTTCCCCAACTGATTACGGAGGTCCTCTTAAAGGTTTTTGAGAAAAATAATTTGGGTGCTCGGGGTGACAGATTTATGGATAATATACACACTAAAAATCGTGGAATTTGGGCGATTCTTTAAAAAACACTTATAAATGCAGAAATGGGCATTAACAAAAATAATGTGAGTATAAGTGAAGGGTCCCAAACTCATTACGGAGGTCCTCATAAAGTTTTTTGAGAAAAATATTTTAGGTGCTCCGAGCGCCAGATCAATAGGTCAATACACAACAAAAATTGAAAATTTTGGGTGATTCTTAAAATATGGTATGTAAATACGGAAATGGGCGTTAAAAAAATAGTGACTATACGTGAAGATTCCCCAACTCATTATGGAGTTCCTCATAAAGATTTTTGAGAAAAGAATTTTGGGTACTTTAGGCGCCAGAACCATGAGTTAATACACACGAAAAAATCAGGAAATTCTGGCGATTCTTAAAAAGATATTTCTAAATGCAGAAATGGACGTTAAAAATGTGGTTTGAGTATATGAAAAGGTTCTCAACTCACTATGGAGGTCCACATAATGTTTTTGAGGGGAAAAAATTGGGTGCTCATGGCGCCCAATTCATGGGATAATACACACAAAAAATTGAAGAATTTAGGCGATTCTTAAAAAAGGGCTTATAAATGCGAGAATAGGCGTTAAAAATGGACTGAGTATACGTGAAGGTTCCCCAATTTATTACGGACGTCCTCATAAAGTTTTTGAGAAAAGAATTTAGGCGTTCCGGGTGCTAGATTCATAGGCTAATATTAACACACGAAAAATTAGGAAATTTGGGATATTCTTAATAAAAGGCTTGTAAATGTAGAAATTTGTGTTTAAAAAAATAATGTGAGCATATGTTATGGTTCCTCAACTCATTACGGAGGTCCTCATAAAGTTTTTTGAGAAAATTTTTTGGTTGCTCCGGACGGCCAGATCTATGGGCTAATACAAATAAAAAATCGAGAAATTAGGGCAATTATTTAAAAAAGGCTTGTAAATGCTGAAATGGGCGTTAAAAATTGTGTGAGTATACGAGAAGATCCCCCAACTCATTACGGAAGTCCACTTAATGTGTTTTGAGAAAAAATATTTGGGTGCTCCGGGCGCCAGATCCATAGGAAAATACACACAAAAAATCAGAGAATTTATGCAATTCATAAAAAAGGGATTGTAAATGCAGCTATGGGCGTTACAAAAATGGTGTGAGTAAACGTGAAGGTTCCCTAACTCATTACGGAGGTCCTCATATAGTTTTTTGAGAAAAACAAAAAGTGGGTGCTCTGACCGCCAGATCAATGGGCTAATACACACATAAAATCAGATTATTTATTCGATTCTTCAAAAAGGATTTGTAAATGTAAAATTGGGCGTTAAAAAAAAGTCTGAGTATAGTGAAGGCTCCTCAACTTATAACGGAGGTCCTCATAAAGATTTTTGAGGAAAAAAAAGTTGGGTTCTCCGGGAGCTTGATCAATGGGCTAATACACACGAAAAATTGGAGAATTTGAGAGATTCTTAAAAAGGGGCTTGTAAATACGGAAATGGCCATTAAAAAAAGGTATGAGTATACGTGAAGGTTCCCCGAATCATGACAGAGGTCCTCATAAAGTTTTTTGAGAAAAACTTATTGGGTGCTCTGGGCGCCAAATCCAAGGGCTAATACACACGAAAAAACAAAAAAATTGGGCGATTCTTAAAAGAGGTCTTGGAAATGCAAAAAATGGACGTTAAAAAAATAGTGTGAGTATATGTGAAGGTTCCCCAATTCATTACGGAGCTCCTCATCAAGCTTTTTGAGGAAAAAAAATTTGGGTGCTCCGGGCGCCAGATCCATAGGATAATACTCACAAAAAATTAGAGAATTTGGGCGATTCTAAAAAAGAGCTTGTAAATGCGGAAATGGTGTTAAAAATGGTGTGAGTATACGTGATGGTTCCCCAACTCATTACGAAGGTCCTCATAAAGTTTTTTGACAAAAAAAATTTGGGTGATCTGGGTGCTAGATCAACGAACCAATACACACGAAAAATAAGAGAATTTGGGCGAATTTTATAAAATGGCTCGCAAATGCAGAAATGGACGTTAAAAAAATGGTGTGAGTATACATGAAGGTTCCCCAACTCATTACGGAGGTCCTCAAAAGGTTTTTTGAGAAAAAAAATTTGGGTGCTTTAGGCGCCAGATCTAGGGGTGTGTATCGGTCGGTTCGGTTCGATTTAAGTATTATCGATTCGGTTTATCGGTTTTTGGTTTTAAAATATGCTAAACCGATAACCAAACCAATAAGATATTTGTTATGGTTTTCAGTTTATCGGTTTAAAGTCTTTAACGGTTCAGTTTTCGATTTAACTAATAAGAAAATGCTTTCAAAAGAAATATACGACTTACCCAATAATTTGACGCGATACGCATACATCAAAATAATCATTCCAAACAGGACAAAAAGGACTAACTTGTTGTATTTTGGTCATCACAACAAAAACTTGGTCAATTTTCGATCACCATAATATATAAAACGAGGTCCCCTTTATGCAATAAAGAGAATCAAATAAAACCAAATCATAGACAAAAGTCAAAACAGTAGCAAATAAGGCCATGCTTATGGTAACTAAATGAAGTTCTGACGTTATTTTTAAAAAAAATACATAATCTGAATTCCTAACGTTAATCAAGTTGCAGATATTTACAATCGCGCAAAAGCTAATATTAGTCAATTATAAACTAACTAAAGTAAATAAGTAATACTAAAAAGTAAAACCTAAAGGTTAAATAACTAAAAGTAGAGAGGAGAGTTAATTGTTAAGTAGTGTTAATTATTGCATAGGGTTTATATATTTTTAGTCTAATATACTACTAATTATATTAATATTTTTATTTTAATATATTATATATATGTATAACTAAAAATTAAAATAGTAACTTATTATATTCTTAATAGGTTATCGGTTAACCCAATATTAAAAACCAATAACGAACCGATAACACAATAAAATTTTTTTGTAAAACCATTAAATAACCGTTAACCCAATAACCCAATAACAATAAATCAATAACACTTTTTTCGGTTCGATTTATCGGTCTGTTCGGTTTTTGCACACCCCTAGCCAGATCTATGGGCTAATACACACGAAAAATTGGGAAATTTGGGCGATTCTTATAAAATGGCTTGTCAATGCGATAATGGGCGTTAAAAAATGGTGTGAGTATATGTGAAAGTTCACCATCTCATTACGGAAGTCCTCATAATATTTTTTTAAGAAATAAAATATGGGTGGTCCCGTCGCCAAATTAATGGGCTAATACACACAAAAAATTGGAGAATTTGGGCGATTCTTAAAAAAGAGCTTGTAGAAGGAAAAATTGCGTTAAAATGGTGTAATATACGTGAAGGTTCCCCAACTCATTACAGAAGTCCTCATAAAGTGATTTGAGAAAAAAAATTGAGTGCTCTGGGAGCCAGATCAATGGGCTAATACACATGAAAATTAGAAATTTTGGAGAATCTTAAAACAAGTCTTGTAAATGTGAAAATGGGCGTTAAAAATGGTGTGAGTATACGTGAAGGTTCCCAACACATTACGAAGGTCTTCATAAAGTTTTTTGAG
The DNA here is from genome assembly GCA_029582685.1 of Solanum piurae. NCBI lineage: Eukaryota > Viridiplantae > Streptophyta > Magnoliopsida > Solanales > Solanaceae > Solanum > Solanum piurae. Next base: position 1,930 of record JAJOOO010004078.1, on the reverse strand, counting down.
AAAAAAAATTGGGTACTCCGAGCGCCAGATCCTTGGGCTTACACACGAAAAATCAAGAAATTTAGGAGATTCATAAAAAAAGGCTTGTAAATGTGGAAATTGGCGTTAAAGAAATGGTAGTAGTATACGTGAAGGTTCCCCAACTAATTACGGAGTTCCTAAAAAAAAGTTTAGAAAAAAAAATTGTGCTTTGGGCGCTAGATCAATGGGATAATACACCCGAAAATTGGAAAATTTGGGCGATTCTTAAAAAAGGGCTTATCAATGCGAAAATGGGCGTTAAAAAATGGTGTGCGTATACATGAAGGCTCCCCAACTTATTACGGAGGTCCTCATAAAAAAATTTAAGAAAAATATATTGGGTGCTCCCAGCTCTGGATCGATGTGCTAATACACACGAAAAAGCAAAAAATTTAGTAAATGCTGAAATGGACGTTAAAAAATGGTGTAAGTATACATGAAGGTTCTCCAACTCATTACAGAGGTCCTCATGAAGTTTTTTTTTTGGGGGGGGGGAGAGAATTGGGTGCTCCGTGCGCCAAATTCATGAGCTAATACACATGAAAAATTGGAAATTTGGGCGATTCTTAAAAAATGGCTTGTAAATGCATAAATGAACATTAAAAATGGTGTGAGTATTCTTGAAGATTCTCCAACTCATTACGGAGGTCCTCATAAAGTTTTTTGAGAAAAAACTTTTGGGTGCTCCAAGCGCCAAATCCATGGGCTAATACACATGAAAAATTAGGAAATTTGGGTGATTCATAAAAAGAGCTTGTAAATGTGAAAATGACGTGAAAAATGGTTTGAGCATATGTGTAGGTTCCCCAACTCATTACAGACGCCCTCACAAAGTTTTTTGAGAAAAAAAATTGGGTACTCTGGTTGCCAGATTAATGGGCCAATACACACGAAAAATTAGAAAATTTAGGCGATTCGTACAAAAAAGGCTTGTAAATGCGGAAATGACCCTTAAAAATGGTGTGAGTATACGTGACGGTTCCCCAACTCATGATAGAGGTCCTTATAAAATGTTTTGGTAAAAACTTTTTTGGAGCTCCGGGCGCCATATGAATGGGCTAATACACATGAAAAATCAGGAAATTTGGACGATTCTTAAAAGAAGGCTTGTAAATGCGGAAATAATAAAAATGGTGTACGTATACAACAAAGTTTCCTAACTGATAACGGATATCCTCATAAAGTTTTTGAGAGAAAAAAATTTGGTGCTTCGAACTCCAGATTCATGGGCTAACATACACAAAAAATCGGGAAATTTGGGCGATTCTTAAAAAAGGGCTTGTAAATGTGGAAATAGCATTAAAAAATGGTTTGAGTATACGTGAAGGTCCCCCAACTCATTACAGAGGTCCTCGTAATGTTGTTTGAGAAAAAAAAATTGGGTGCTCTAACTGTAAGATCTATGGGCTAATACACACTATAAAATCTGGAATTAGGACAATTATTAAAAAAATGCTTGTAAATGTTGAAATGGGTGTTAAAAATGGTGTGAGTATACGTGAAGGTTCTCCAACTCATTAGGGAGGTCCTTATAAAAATTTTGAGAAATTTTATAAGGGTGCTCCAGATGCCAGATCCATGGGCTAATACACACATAAAATTGGGAAATTTGGGCGATTCTTAAAAAAAGGCTTGTAAATACGGAAATGAGAATTAATAAAATGGTGTGAGTATACTTGAAGGATCCCCAACTCATTAAAAAGGTCCTCGTAAAGTGTTTTAAGAAAAAAGATTGGGTGCTCCGTGCGCCAGATCCATGGGCTAGTACACACATAAAATAAGAGAATTTGGGCGATTCTTAAAAAAGGGCTTGTAAATACGGAAATGGGCGTTAGAAAAATGGTGTGAGTATACGTGAAGGTTCCCCAACTCATTACGGAGGTTCTCATAAAGTTTTTTGAGAATTTGT
>JAJOOO010004077.1:0-26086 GCA_029582685.1 Solanum piurae | reverse complement strand
ACAATCATATTTTAAAAAATCCCAATTTAGAAGAAAACCCTAAAATAAAAAATCTCCAATTCTCTCCCTAACTAACAATAATCAAATATACAAATTAACAATTGAATAACACAATTCATCAAACCAAAATAATATACTAATTTATAACAAATCAAATATTACTAGAATTGAAAAAAACTAAAATTAAACCCTAACCTTAGCAAGCTAAGGAAAAGAGGCACTGGGACGACGGGTGGCTGCGCCGGCGCCGGCGGAGCAAGGCGGCGACGAGACTAGTGCTAAGGGAGAGAAGGGCGACGACGACGGCGACGTGGGGTGGCGTGGGGTGGCGGCGGCGCAACAATTTGATTTTTAGAGAGAAGGGAGAGAAGAGGGAAGAAAGAGAGAAATGTGAAAATGAGGGGAAAACCCGCTTTTGGTTCAATATAATTTTAAAAAAAGTGACAGACAGTGTCTCTTTGTCCGTCGCTTTTTAAAAAATATTTGACTAAAAAGCGAAGGACTAAGAGACTCTGTCCGTCGCTTTTTAAAAATGTTTGACTAGATATTTTGACCAAAAAACGACGGACTAAGAGATGCCGCCCGTCACTTTTTTAAAAAACTAATTAATAAAATAAAATAAATTTAAAAAAAACGACGGACAGCGTGATTTTTTTTAATTTATAAATAATTATTTTTAATAAAAAGCGACGGACGGCGTCTCTATATATATCAAATAAATAATAACCAATTATATATATATTTAGCGCAAAAATCCGCGATAAAAAGCGACGGACTAAGAGATGCCGTCCGTCGCTTTTTGTAAAATAATTTTAAAAATAATTATTTTTATTAAAAAGTGACGGACAGTGTGCAAATGGCGTCGCTTTTTGGAGCGACGCCGTCCGTCGCTTTTTTGTCCGTCGTTTTTTAGCATTTTTTTTAGTAGTGATAATATGTTTTGATAATACTTTAAAGCTCTATTTGATTTTGAAAATAATTTCCTACACGTACCTATTGTTCAAAAGAAAAAAAGTATAAATGGGAGTAGACCTTGATAGATCCCGTAGCTAATGACGAGTTTGTTAGACCTGGTGCATCTTGTAGTTATCTATTACTTATATAACCCTTGCTAGTGGGAAGGTAGAACTAGCATAGCGTTACCGATATCCCTCGAGTAGGGATCTACTGATATGAATATTTGACTCTTTATGAGTAGTTCTATGTTATTGGTTACTTCTTAAAGAAGAAAGTCATATTGATTACATGATTCATCCCTAGAAACCTCCCAAACATAAGATTTGATATGAAAGTGTTTTTCTGAGTTTACTACTAGGGGTGTGTTTAGTATGAAGGAAAATATTTTTCAATTTTCTCATGTTTGGTTGGATAAAATGTTTTTCAAATCAACTCATTTTCCTCAAATTTAAGAAAAATGACTTCCTTTCAAAAATTAAGGGAAACATTTTTCAAAACTTTCCTCCAACTTCAAATTACAATTTTTTTATGAAAAAATAAATTTAAAGCTTATTTTTTAAAAAAAGATTCAACTTCAATTTTATTTTTTTACCCTACCCTCACCCCGACACCCCCCTCCCGCCTGCCCCCTACCATCCCCACCCCAAAAAAAATAAAATCTAAAGTTTGTTTTTAAAAAATATTTTCAATTTCAAATTCAAATTTTCATCCCACCCCCACCCCTACCCTCGACCCCCTCCCCCCGCCAGCCCCCCCTACTCCCCAAAAAAAAACAAAAAATTAAAGTTTGTTTCTAAAATATATTTTCTAATTCAAATTCTTATTTTTCATCCGACCCCACCCAAAAAAATAATAATTAAAGTTTATTTTTTAAAAATATTTCTAATTTCAATTTTTTCACCCCAACTCGCGACCCCCCACCGCCCTCCAAAAAAAAAAGTTAAGTTTTTTTTTAAAAAATATTTTCAATTTCAAAATTTTATTTTTTCACCCCACCCCACCCCCTACCCGTGACCCCCCCCCCCCCATCAGCCCCCTACCCCTTCTAAAAAAAAATTAAGTTTGTCTTTAAAAATATTTTCAATTTCAAATTTTTATTTTTTCACCCCACCCCCTACCCACAACCCCCCGTCAGCCCCCCACCCCCTCCAAAAAAAATTTAAGTTTATTTTTAAAAATATTTTCAATTTCAAATTTTTATTTTGTTACCCCATATCACCCCTACACCCCCCACCCCCCACCCTAAAAAAAAATTAAGTTTATTTTAAAAAAATATTTTCAGTTTTAATTCATAAATTATTTTCTACTCTCTAATAAAAATAAAAGATATTTTCTCAAAAATATTTTTCATTCATAAATCAAACACAAAAAAATCTTTTCCGGAAAATATTTTCTACTCTCCAACCAAACATGAGAAAATAAGTCCAAAGTCTACTTGTTTTTCAGGAAAACATTTTCTAGAAAAAAATATTTTCCATGAAAAACATTTTCCTTCATACCAAACACAACCTAAAGAAGAAGACTTAGATGGTGTTCTGGATCAGGATGATAGTGAAGTTAATAAAGAATTGAGAGTTTTTAGAAAAAATCTTAAAGAAGAAAAAAGAAATGAAACTGCAAAGTAAAAAAGAGAACTTAAAAAACTTCTAAAGGATCAAGAGGTTGAGCTTGGAGATGCTAGCATAAACAAGAAATGTTAAAATATTTTTATCAATAAGACAACAAAATATAATGATAGATTGGGAGGTGATGAAGAGTTTATTAGTTAATTAAATGAACCAAGTAAATATAGTAATATATGAAGAGTTAGATGTTTTAGCACAATCAAGTGTTGATTTACCTTCAAAAAGAAAAAGTAGCAAACTGAGGTATAATTCTTCTTCCTCCATTTCTTTCTTTGAATTGGGTATGATATTTGATAGTATAACTCTTCAGAAAAGTTGTTACCGATTATGTTGTTCAACATAAGGTTCAATTAAAGCTTAAACCAATGAACCTCATTAAGGTAAGGTAAGATGTAAAAGAAAGTGTAAATGAGAAATCTTTGCAAGCTAGGATAAAAATACATAAAATTCTTTTGTGAAAAAAAATATTATCATGCTCATAAATGTGTTACAAAGAACATTAACAAGTTGTTTTCAAACAAATATGTGGAAATGAAGATAGGATAGAATAATATCTCAATATGACATTAGAGTAGAAGAGATCATAATAAAATAATGGAGATTAGAAGTGAGAAAATCAATATGTTATAGGGCAAAAATGAATGTTATTATCAAGTTCATAGGTGATCGAAAGCTTGAGTTTTCAACGTTGTTAGACTATGCTGATATGATTAAGAGTACAAATTCTAGGACTTATTTTTGAGTAAGAACTAACAATGAAACAGTTTCTAGGAAACACTTGTTCAGATATTTTTGTGTATCCTTTGTTGTTTTAAAAAATGAATGGATAGAAGATTTTAGAAAGATTGTAGACTTGGATGGATGTTTTCTAAAGGGTGCTTGTAGAGGAGAATTATTTATAGTTGTTGAAAAAATTGAAAATCAACAAATGTCAATAGCTTGGTTAGTAGTTGATCAAGAAATTATACACTCTTAGAGTTGATTCTTAAACTATCTCATTCAAGATTTGTAACTTGGTGATGGAAATAACAAAACAAGCATGTCTGACATGTAAAAGGTACTTATTTTAATTTTGTCAATTTTGTTTGCTATTTTTTCGTCAGTTTATTTACTGCTTAAGTTGAACATGTAAGACAATAACTTAGTCTTTAAGATAATAATATATATATATATATGATAACTATTTAAACATCTATCTATATATAAAAGGAGAAGAAAAAATGACACATGTCAACACCACAAATTTTCAGAATTTTAAATAATTTTAAATAATTAATAATCAATAATTAAATAAATAAATATAGACACATGTAAAAAGTGTCACGTGTCATCACCAATTCAAAAAATAATTTTAAAATATTTTAAATATGTATCTAAAATTAACCAAAAAAAAGTGTAACCAACTAAATAATTTCATGTTTCTTTTTTCATAAAATAAAAAATTGGTTACTGTTTTTTAATTTAATCTTTTTTTAAAAAAAAATTGGAATAGTTTGGACTCTATAAGTAATGGTTCCTAAAACATAGGTAACACCAAACATATGATAACTGTTGTAAATAATAATGTATAAACGTAAAATAAAATTAAAAACTTATTATATAAAAATAAAAGTAAAATTCTTGAATGAAACTTAACTAAACTTAAAAGATATGCTAATTAATTAATAAGAAATATATTCATAAATATGTATATATGGAAGAATATTTTAGTTATCAAAAAAATAATCTTTTGCTTCTGCCTTTTTTAAGAAACATAAATTTTTAGCTTCTTTCCAACTAGAAAAACTGCTTCTGCTTTCATTAAAAAACAGTTTTAAGAATTTGTCAAACACTTCATTTTTAAAAAAAACACTTTTGACCTCCCAATAACAATGTCAAACATGCTTTAATATCTTAAAAGGTCACTAAACTACGAGAAATTATCTAATAAAGTGATTAAACTTCTTTTCTATATCACTAAAATCACTTAACTTAACACTTTTATCTTCTAAAATCATTAAAATACATTTATCATTAAAATTAATTTGACATGACAAATAAAATTATTTTTAGACCATGTAATCATAGACCCCACAAATAAATAAAATTTATTTATATTAATGTCATGTAATCATGAACCCTATAAATAAACAAAATTATAAAATTTATTCATTTTTATGCCTTCTTCTCTTAAATTCAGCTTTTGCAATAAAATCAGTAAAATCTTTTTTTTTGGAGTATTACATACAATCAAAATTCCTTTTCTTTTCAATAACATTTAAAAAAAATTCTAAATTGCTGAGTGGAAGGATCGTCGCTCAATGAATAAAAGTTCAGTTTTGGAAATAAAATTAAAGAGAAATGGACGAGAGGGAGTTGCTCGGATGGTAAGCACCCCTCACTTCCAACCCGAAGATTGCGAGTTCGAGTCACCAAGGGAGCAAAAGGGGTGGGAGCAACTGGGGAGGGTAAAAAAAAAAAATTAAAGAGAAATGACTGTTAATTTCAATGGCACTGACGATAATTGACTCTAGTGTGCACCATGTGACATAACCATGCTTGCACATCAATAAAACACAAGTAACATTAGACTATTTCTAAACTGTATATTACATACTAGGTTGTTATGAGCACCATTGTTAGCCAACAAAAAAAGAAGACAACAATATATTGTGTCATAATAGGTGTCTGACATAACCACAAAAAATTACAAAGAAATGAAGGAATCCATTGTTTATGAAAAATTTCAACATCAATGACCTTTAAAAAAAAATTCAGCACTTGAAAGAAATAAAGAAAGAAGTAGAAGAAGTGGAAGATTTAGCAGGAGAAATAGGGTTTTAGTCTTTTAGAGGGAGACAACTTGTGTGTGGATGGGTGGGCATATTAATAAATCTATTTTATAATTTTATTTATTTGTGGGTCATAATTTGACATAATTTTTTTTTATTTTGTCATATCAAATTTATTTTAGCAACAAATAGAGTTTAATGATGATTATAGAAGATAAAAAAAAAATTGGGTAATTTTAGTGATACAAAAAAAAATTAATGATTTTATTAGATAATTTTTCATATTAATTCCTACTAATCACCATGTGAACCCTTTTGTAATTTCAATATTACTCATTATATTGAACCCATTTTCCATTATTAGTAATACTAGATAATGGAGTTCGTGCCAGCATGAGCCCAATATATATTACTTTCTTTGTCCAATAATAGTTGTCTACTATACTAAAAAAATAGTTGTCCAATAATATTTGTCCAATTTAGAAAATCAAGAGATAATTTATTTTTTTTGTCTATTTTACCTTTACTATTAAATAATATTTATCATCTAACACACTCAAAATATTAAATTTAACAAAGTCAAAGGATTATTTATTGTTTCTTAAGGAGTGTGTCAAGTCAGAGTTTTTGGCCAAAAACATCTTTAAACTACACCCCTAACTTAAATTACATTTGTATATTATTATTCTTAACAAAAAGCATCCTTCAAGTATTTTAAACTTAACAACTTCCATCCTTCTATTAAAATTTGACAAAAGATTAACAGAATTCATACAAAATATGTGTAATTCATACTACTCTAAGCAAAACTCCCTAAATCACCAAAGATTAAAAAAATCTCTTCATTCCGAGATACATCTAAAATATTATTGTGAATTCTTTTTGGCAACAACACTTGGCATTATGCAGACCCTTTTATTAGCAATTTTGTTTTAATTTATTTTTCATTTGATTTGATATTAAAAAAATACCAGTTGAATTTTTTTTTCACATTGAATCTGCAAGAAATGGTGGCGACTTGAGACTTTTGCTTTTAATAATGGGGAACAATACTCGAGTGTCATATATGAAATTCAAAAATCTTGATCACTTCAAATATCAAATTTCCCCAAAAAATTATTGATTTAATTACATTTTGACTTTACAGAAGGTGAAGATGATGTGAAATTAAGCTCCAGCTTTGTTAAGTTGGTAAAGGAGAAGAAGAGCAGATCATGTTTCTTTGCAACACTATCCTAACTTTATTTCTTTTCAGCAATAATGGTCTCAAGAAAATTAATTTTTTTTTTGGGGGAGCTATTTCCAGCGGATAATGAAATTATGTGGGAAATTTTTTATTGAGAGCAGTGTGACTTTCACATATTTTTGTGTAAAATTCATTAATTATTTGACAAAATTTTTAACTAAAGGATAGAAGTGGTTAAGTTTTAAATACTTGGGATGTTTTATGTTAAGAATGATAATTTAAGGATGTAGTTTAAGTTGAGGGTATAGTTTAGGGATGATTTTGGCCTCTTTTTTTTTTTATGATTTGTAAATAGTGGACAACTATTGTTGGACAGAGGGAGTATTTATTATGTCTCAATTTATGTGATATAAATAAAATTTTGAAAGTCAATTAATTTTTTATTTATGATTTGTAAATATTTTAAGTTATTCATTATTATAATTTATAGCACTTTTAATATAATTTTTAGATAATATATGTTACTCCTTCTATCCCAATTTATGTGGCATCGATAGAATTTAGAGAGTTATCAAATTTTGATGTCTTTTATATATGTTTTTTTTTGAATATTTTAAATAGTCAATTATCATGATTTATAGTATTTTTTTGTATTTTTTAAATATATATAAAATAAAATAATAAGACAAACAAATTAAAATTTGCAAATGTGTATGTAAGTGTGGAACCACACAAGTTAAGTTGTTAATTATTGTTATTTATAGTTTTTACGTAATTTTTAAATAATATACGTTACTTACCTTGTCCCAATATATGTATCACAAATAGAATTTCAAGAGCCATTATGTTGTTAATAATTGAAATTTGAGATTTACAATACTTTTTATGTAGGTTCCAAATTAAATAATACACGTTACTTCTTTTGTCCCATTTTATGTGACACAAATAGATTAATTTTCTGAATCAATCGAAATTTTTTATAAGCAATCAAATTTTTAGATGTTTTTTAAAATATATTTTAAGTTGTCAATTATTATGTTTTATAATATTTTTTCATATTTTTAAAATATATAAAAAAATTAAAAAATAAGACAAATAAATTAAAACATTTTTATTTATTTTTTGCAAATGTATATGTAAGTGTGGAACCACACGGATGAAGCAAGCATGTTGACCTTCACCTGTGTGGTTATCCACACTTATATATAAGTAGTAGATCTAATTACTAATGAGATATAGGTTAAGGGTCTTCCAAATTTAGTGAAGGGGATGTAAACCTTTTTGAGAATGTTATCAAAAGTGAGAAATTAAGAAGTTTTATTTCAAATTCATGCAACTTTTTATATCCAATAGCAACATAAATTCTCAATGAAAGGGAAATTGTAGTTTATAAATGTTGAGTATATGACTAATCACGATTTCTTTTTATAAACTATGTTGAAGATCATATCATATATAAAGAGAAGATATACAACTGATCTGTACGACCTCTTATTTCCACTTGTTTGTATTTAGGATCAAATTAATCTAGTATCATAATATTTATTTCATATAATTAAGTTTGTTCGTAAAAAATTCTTAATAAATAAAAAATAATATATTTTGTGAAACATTATTATTTATATATCTGTCTTACAAGCATAAATCATAATGTAATCTCTTCCTTACTAGGAAACTTGGAGAGACCAAAAGCTTTGTTCAGATGGCTCCGTCCCCTTCAATCCCCAATCTGCAAGGTAAACACTTTACTATACAAAGGAACATAAATTGAATCTTTCAGATCATCAAGATTCAAAAAGAGTTCGTGTTTTGTGATTTTTCTGGGGTTTCTAATATTTTACTGAATTTGATCGCCTTTAAATTGGATTTTCTGAGGATAGAATTTTGGGTTTTCTCCATTGTTGCATTTGCTCCGTTTTATATATGTGTAAACCACTCGGTTTCAGTTCACACTATCAAATTTTAGTATTGTATGGTGAAAATCGTAGCACCCAATTTGATTTCTATTGATGGTTTAACCTCAATTCAAACACCGCAAAAGCTAGCTATTAAGATGGGAGAACCCGACGCTATATAAGCCGCCCATAATCATGGTTTTGATTCTTCAAAAAAAAAAAAGAATTTATATTTATTGTATTATTGGCTGAAATTTCGCATTGTATAGTTGTCATACAACCCAATAAAAGAAATATCTAGGTTGCCCTTTTTACACGGACAACTGTTGTATCAAATATGAAATGCCTAAAGAAATTTCTCTCCACTTATGTTTAGATGACCTTATGGTAATTCGATAGGCCATTGTGACTTGATAGTTCTGATTAATGTAGGCTCCAATCATTTTTAGTCATAAAGAAGAAAATATCAGCACTATATGCGAGACAAGGCAATAAAAAGGAAGTCTTTTGCTATTTGATAATGTATTTAAATTTCATCTTAGACCATCTTTAGGCATAACGTGATAATGATCTAACCGTAGACCTTTTTGAAAAAGAAAATAATAATATTGAAGTCTTGTACAGGAGTTCAATAACAGTTAATGGATGTCAATCAATGATGCTGTAATTTTGATGAACTTTCAATTTTCTATGATGCTGTAGTATTGTGATTTGTGCAGGAGTTTTTATAGCGGTTAATGAATGTGAATCGCGGATGCTGTAGTTTAGCTATGCTTGCAATTATCTATGTCCCATTGACTATGTTGGAGTGATGCCAATCTTTTGTTTTTATCACCCTTCCTTTTTTTCTTTTTCTTCCATAGAGACTCGGCATAAGCGTGTGACAGTACATAACAGTCATGGTGAGAAACTGGTGGGCGTGCTACATGAAACAAATTCCCTGGAGCTTGTAATTATCTGCCATGGTTTCAAATCATCGAAGGTTTGTCACAATAATTTGAACACGTAAGAATTACAGCTCCTATTTATGTGGCTTATTCATATAATCATTTATTTGATTTTTGCTGCATGCTGTTCTGGGTTGATATATATTTTTCTTTATGAGAATTAGATATTCTTATATAAAATATGGTTTATTGCTTTTGCTATGCAGCAACATTCAAGCTTAGCTTGAATTTGGTATTAAATTCTTTTAGGAACTTCTTTTTTCTATAACTGAGTGTAGCGATTGTGCTGAGAGAAACATTCTCTTGCTTCTATATCTATCCTCCCCTCCCCCCAACCCAACTACCATACCCCAAGAAAAAACAAAGGAAGGTTTCTTACTTTTTCGCACTACCTGTAAGCATTTTTAATAAAAATTAAATGGCAGTTTTAAATGTCTGAGTACTCTCATCATAACTTCCATCCTTCCTTGAAGAGAAAATGAATTGCACCCTGAGAAATATGTGGTGTATCAGTGCATCTACTTGTCCTTGTATATGCCACTACTCTTATTGACTGCTGCATTATGTTTTACTATTGTTGAATCTAGTTTACTGACATGCTTCCTTTCTATCTAAAAAGATATTATTATTGCTTATTTACTTAGATAAAAATTCATTTAGGGATTCTTCTAGAGACTGGACATATGGGGCAAAGGCCTAAATTGACTGAATATTTTGCTTTCTACTTTATTATGTGATTCAGTCCAGCAACATCCAACTCTTTGGCTGTTTAACTGTTTTTTCTCGTCTTAGCGTACAATTTTTGGACATTGATTGTGATTGACTAATAATAATCTTCTTTATTAATTTTGCTTTAAATTCAGGATCGGATCCCCATGGTGAATCTTGCTGCTGCTTTTGAGAAAGAAGGAATCAGTGCCTTCCGCTTTGACTTTGCAGGAAATGGGTATGTTCAAGCACAAAAGCCAATATAGAAACCTCTAGGTTAGCAAAAAAATGGAAAGGGAGTGCTGCTCCCAGTGAACTTTGTTCTTCTCTTACTCTTGATCTGTCAACTTAGATATACTCAATGTAGAAATGGTTATTGGATTCTCTCCTTTTTGGAAAGGTGAGGAAAATCTACTAGGAGTACCTGTTCTTATAAACGTGCAAATTCTTTAGGTTATTGGGAGAACTAATATGCATGTGGATTGCTGCTGCATATGCATATGGACCAAAAATACATTTATTTAACTTCGATACTTTGTTTTGTTCTCTTTTTTTTTTCCTTTTCACTTGCAAGTATTAGGAGCTCCTCGCATACTTGTCTTATATAGTGTTGTTTCATATACACTATATTGGTCTTGAAGTAGCTGTAGTTGATTCTTTTGACTTTAATGGACAATTTGCTGCTTCCAGCTTGTTAAATTGGAATCTTACAGATAGGGTGCTGTCAGATGGATCTTCTCTTCAAGTATTCTCAGGATTAAACTTGACTTACATTATGCATAGCATTATATTCTCTATATAGAGATGATAGATTTCTAATTTCTAAATATTATGAACACAGTAAAAAATAATTGAAACGAACTACTGAAAACTCACTTTATTTTTGGTGTCAGTGAAAGCGAAGGTTCCTTTCAGTATGGTAACTACCGCAGAGAAGCTGATGATCTTCGTGCCATAGTCGAGCACTTCCATAAGGAGAAGTGTGTCATAGCAGCAATAGTTGGTCATAGCAAAGGTATAGCCTTTGAAAGCCAACTTATGTCTGATCTTGGGAAGCTACACCGTGTTTCTCTTTTTCTTCCCCTGTTCCTAGTTCCCTTGTTAGGGGTGTGAATGGTGGTGTTTGGAGGATTACAGTACCACCATACTGGAACAGCACATGCAGTCTAACTAACAGATGTTTCCTGGACTAGTAGCAATGCTATTTTTTGCTGCTGCTTGATTTGAGTCATTGAGAGATAGAAGCTTTCTTGTCATTACTGCTTATCATACTTGATGCTTTCACGTGGGGATTTTACATTTTTTCCTAGCGATTCTGCTGCCATTTTTTCTGGTTTATGGAGAAGGTGTAAGTTATTTTGCAGTGCATGAGGACTAAATGAATACCCTTTCTTTGTTAGTTGGTTAGTTTTTCTCATTAGGTCATCAATATTTTCCAGGATTGGGATTCGTAAATATGTTAATAGATTCTTGATCTTTATCTTCCATTTTTGGGTGTGTGTGTTATGTCGATGTGACCCCCAATAAATTGTAGGGGGTTCTTGTAATGGTTCAGTACTTGAGGGATCATTAACAGTACCTTTTGCTGTTTTGCAAGCATAGGTGTGATTTGAAAATTTTGTGTCTTCAAACTCAAAAATGCATAAGTACCCCCAACCTATGCCCGAAATCCCAGAGACACACTTATACTATACTAAGGTCCTATTACCCCCCAAACTTATTTTATAAATAATTTTCTACCCCTTTTGGCCTACGTGGCACTATCAACCAGATAGCTTGAAAAAATTGTCAACACGCGCTGGGCCCAGAAGATAGTGCCACGTAGGCCGAAAAGGGGTAGAAAATTATTTATAAAATAAGTTCAGGGGTAATAGGACCTTAGTATGGTACAAGTGTCTCTGAGATTTCGGGCATAGGTTAGCTTTTTTTAAACATTGAAGAAGGGTTTTCTTTTAAGTAAACAGTTCTCTGTTATAATCAAATTATGATTGCTAATTTAGCAATTTTGAGTTTACTTCTATGTTCATTTTAGATTTAACTTTAAAAAATAACAGTAAATGTTGACAACCTTCATGTTTTACCCCAACATTATATGGTCTTGCTAACCGTTGTTGTTTATGATGATATATTCTACTTAATTTCTTATCGGTAAGTTGCACAAATACTTTGAGTTGTCATGATAGTGATGTATTGATCTCACAGGAGTCAGGACACCGTCAAATTAACAAGGAAAGATAGTATCTTCTTGTGCTATAGTTTGCGTTGTATCCACTCTTCACATAATCAACACTTACTGCAGCTCAATTAAGTTTTAGTAACTATGTCCAGCTTATTTATCTGCGAACCGTTTCACCTCTAAAGTCTCTGCTGAAAGTGTATTTTTTTTGTGATTTACGTACAGGAGGAAATGCTGTACTCTTGTATGCTTCGAACTACAAGGATGTACAAACTGTCATCAATATTTCTGGGCGCTTCAATCTTGAGAGAGGGATAGAGGGTCGCTTGGGAAGAGACTTCAAAGAAAAGATAAAGCATAATGGTTTTATTGATGTTAGAAATAGAAAAGGTATGCTTAATAGCCTTCTTTTCCTTTTGTGCTTCATAATCGACATATTTCTGTCCCATTTTCTGGTGAATGTCTTGGGTCTGGATCATTGGATGTTTCACACTTCTATCACTGTGAAAAAACTGCTAAAAAACAACGGACGACATCGCTCCAAAAAATGACGTCATTTGTGACACTCTCCGTCGTTTTTTTTTTTTTTACAAAATGCAATGGACAGTGACTCTATGTCTGTTGCTTTTTTTTGACGGATTTTTTCGTCAAATATGCATATAATTAATAATAATATATTTAATATACGTAGAGACGTCGTCCGTCGCTTTTAATTAAAAAAAATATTTTTAAATTAATAAATAACCACGCTATCCATTGTTTTTAATTAATTTTAATTTATCAATTATTTTTTTAAAATAGTGACAGACGGTATCTCTAAGTTTGTTGCTTTTTGGTCAAAATGTTTGGTCAAATATTTTAAAAAGTGACATATAGCGTCACTTAGTTCGTTGCTTTTTGGTCAAAATGTTGGTCAAACATTTTTAAAAAAGCGAAGGACAAAGTGACGTTGTCCGTCGCTTTTTTTAAAATATCTTTCGGACAAACGACAATTTCTCCATTTTTCTCAATCCCTCTTTCTCTCTCTTCGTTGTCTCTAAAAACCCCACCCTGCTACCACCCTGTCGTCCCCGCCCCACCGCGCCGTCCCCGCCTCCCACAATCTCTCTCTCTCCTTAAGGTTAGGGTTTTAATTTTAGTTTTTTTCAATTTGAGTAATATTTGATTTGTTAGTTAGTTTATTGTATTTAGTTTGTTGAATTTGTGTTATTTGATTATTAGTTTGTATATTTGATTGTTAGTTAGTGAATGGATTTCTAATTTTGATTTTAGGGCTTTAGTTTTATTGGGGATTTTTGAATTGGATTGTGAATTGGGTATTTTTTGAGTTGATATTGAAGTGTTTTGAGTTGTTATTGAAGTGTTTTGAATATAAGATGTTTGAAAAGTTGAACTATTGAATATACTTGAATGTCATGAATATATTGAGGTTTTCTTTTGAATTAGATGGTGAATTGTGTATTATTGAGTTGGAATTGATGAAGTGATTTTGAAGTTAGAGAAATTAGATATGAACTTGAATTACTACTTAGAATTTATAATTAATAATAACTTGAATTTATAAGAACTTGAATTTAATTAGAACTTTGAACTTGAAATCTTGTTGACCTTAATTAACTAGAACATTAATTTGAACTTTGAAGTACTTGAAATCTTATTGACCTTAATATATTTGAACTAAATTAGAACTTTGAACTTAATTTATAGGGATAAGGCACAAGTACCCCTTCAACTATACGCGAAATCTCAGCGACACACCTTGACTATACGGAAGTAAGTGTAACAAACGTGGTAAAAAATTATTTATAACAACTCAATTTTTAACTTCACAACACTTCAATATCAACTCAAAAAAAATACCCAATTCACAATCTAATTCAAAAATCCCCAATTCAAACTAAAGTCCTAAAATCAAAATTAGAAATTCATTCACTAACTAACAATCAAATAACACAAATTCAACAAACTAAATAGAATAAACTAACTAACAAATCAAATATTACTTAGTTAAAAAAAAACTAAAAGTGAAACTCTAACCTTAAAAAGGAGAGTAACACAAATTCAACAAACTAGATAGAATAAACTAACTAACAAATCAAATATTACTTAGTTAAAAAAAAACTAAAAGTGAAACTCTAACCTTAAAAAGGAGAGAGAGACCGTGGGAGGTGGGGTGGGTGCAGGGTGGGGGTCTTAGAGAGGAGAAGAGAGAAACATGGAGGAATTGCACGTCTATCCCAAAGATATTTTTAAAAAAGCGTTTTTTTTTCAAATGTTTGACCAAAAAGTGATAGATTAAGCGACATTGTCCGTTGCTTTTTAAAAATATTTGACCAAAAAGCGACGGACTAAGAGATGCCGTCCGTCGCTATTTATAAAAATAATTGATTAATTAAAAATGACGGACGACATAGTTATTTATTAATTTTAAAAATAATTATTTTTAATTAAAAACAACGGACGACATGGTTATTTATTAATTTTAAAAATAGTTATTTTTAATTAAAAGCGACGGACGGCGTTTGTACTTATATTAAATAAATAATTATTAATTATGTATATATTTGGCGCAAAAATCCGCCAAAAATAGTGACGAACATAGAGTCACTGTCCGTCGCTTTTTGTAAAAAATAATAAAATAATGGATAGCGTCGCGAATGGCATCGTTTTTTGGAGCAACGTCGTCTGTAGCTTTTTGGTCTGTCTTTTTTAGCGATTTTTTAGTAGTGTCAGTGGATGATAGTAAATTAAACCACATAGGGAGGTAGTGGACATGGTTAGATGACTTGGTGTGGCTGGTTTAGCTGATGGAAATCATTTCGCTCTAGATCATATATAGTAATGTTATATTTTTTAAAAAATATTTAAATATAACTTTGTGAACCCAGGTTTAAAGTATCATATAATAATACGATGATGATTGGGTGCACCTCTCTAAGTGAGGATAAAAAATTAAATCTTTTATCTATCTCGTCTTTTTGAGTAACACCTCTCTAAGGGATTATCAGTTACACTTTTGGTGTTTCAACTTCTTCTTTTTTTGTTTTTTTCTTTCAATTTTTCAAGTGTGTTACATTAAAAATTCCTAAAATTTTAGCACTGTAAAAAATTTATATAACTAAATGAAATGTGTGTTTTAAAATTTAAAACTAATAGTATTATATATTTTGGACCTATAATTTTTAAAATTTAATTGTTCATATTAAGAACCAAAAAGTCAATTTGATCAGATTTATATTTAAGATGCATCTTACCGAAATCCTGTATACGCCTCTGCAAGATATGGGTTGTAAATGTGAGGTACAACACAAGTGTGGTTGATGAGAATGACATAATGCTATGCTTCAAATAGACAAGTTCTGATGATTATAAGTCTGGAACTAAAGACTTGCTAAATATGGAATGTGGCATTCTTTTCTAAACAAAACTAAAGCGGAATGTAAGACACATAAATTGAAACGGTGGGAGAATATCAATATAAAAATCTAAAATATGTGCAAATATGTAGAGGCAAACACCTTAGTATAATGAAGAATCACACTCTAGTCACCGAGTGAGTTGCTTCAACGTAGGGTTATTATACTTCAAGCCTATGCCCCAGCACATATGTTTCAGACATTGCTCTGCATCACCTATCGTGAATATGTCGCTTCATTCTAACACATAATTATTTGATCCTATATTTAAATGATACCTGATGATCTGTAGCTTTCGTTCCCAAGGAATAGACACATTCTTGCAGCAACTCCTTGTTTTTTTGTATGTTATTGTCTTATTGAAGTTTATGCATTCTCAATTAACTCGAATTTTAACTTGGTAATTCACTTTAAATCTTTTGTTGTAATCCATATTTATTGTTAGGCTCCACAAAATAACTTTAAAAAGGAGTGTGTTTTGGTGGAAAAAAGGAAGAGCTTATTATGAAATGAAAAAAGAGCAACAGTAAAACCCCTTTGTCATGTCTGGTATTGTCCATTTCGCACCTTCCCATGCTAGTGGGTTTTGCCACAGGTCTGCCTTAGACTCTGGGCGAATCCATGTGCAAAATTCTGGGTACATCACTGCACCAAAAGAGGCATAAAGAAGATGAATTCTAGGTAAACCTTGTGCTGTTGATCCTATGCAATCTCTAATTTGTGGTTGCTTCCTCCACTATTCTTAGGCTGAGAGTGATCAGTTCTGTTTTCTATTCTGATACTCCTTAACGAAATTATCCTAGCACACGACTGCATATAACACACCTGTGGGAGTAAAACAATGAGAAAATCTAATTCGACATAAAGATATGGTAACCCAAATTCCTACTTTCTTGATGGATTTTAAGATTGCCTTCAGTTGTTAATCCTACACAGTGTCATCTCTTGCTATTTGCAGGAAGGTTCGAGTATCGTGTCACTGAGGAAAGTTTGATGGACCGTCTAACAACTGATACTCGTGGATCATGTCAAAGTATCCCCAATAGCTGCAGGTCAGGAATTGATATTTTGATTAGAAGTTAGAACTAAGTGATTCTTAAGTTTTCACATCATGTCTACTGTATGAATACAACCTTTTCAACAGTTGGGCACTAATTTGTTTTCTGTGCCCATTGTGTGCACATCTCAGTATGATGCTACTTTTGCTTGTGAATGGTTATTTGTTCATCAACTGTGTATTAAACCTGCTGGGTTAATATAATAGGGTGTTGACAGTCCATGGTTCAATGGACGAAATGGTGCCAGTTGAAGATGCTATGGAATTTGCCAAGAATGTGCCAAATCATAAATTACAAATTATTGAAGGAGCTGATCATGAATTCACTTTGCATCAAGATGAGTTGTCTTCAGTTGTGGTGGCTTTTGTGAAAGCAGGTTTAGGTGGAAACTACATGGCTATGCCATCTCAGTCATGCAAAAGAACAAGTGGATATATACCTTCACGATTTTGATCCAGTATCCTTATGTTTTGTACAAGTTAATTATTTACCAACAACATGAAGCAGACACCAAAACAGCTTGTAACTTTGTAAATGAGCATAGCCACTGTTGTAATCTCACCGCTAATTAAATGAAGTGTTTGAAGGACCAAATGCCAAAACTCGGGGCATCACATGAAATTTATAGGTACTGCAGAAGATGGGGAAGAAAACAAGAAAAGGATATTATGGTAGTAATGGCGGTTGTTTTCTTCCCTATTTTTGCTGGGAAGAACCATCTTTCAACATTCTTTGAACTTCTGTACAATTTTATATCAAACAGATGAACATTGATTTATACAAGTAGTGAAATGTTGAAATTGCTTTTGGTTCATTTTCTGGGTTGTTTCTAAGTCTCATAGCTGCACAGATTATGCTGAGGTTCATTTGCTTTGACTTTATTGCCAGCAAACAATACAAGCAAAGACATCATCATAGGAGATGTCCTAATTATCTCAAGAGTTCAAATAATTTTCAACAAAGTTACATATGCTTCAACTTCTTTACTTGAATATTATGACTTAACAAGCCAATAAACCATTAATGTTATACAGTGTCCTCTTGAATTATAGACCTTTTAGGAAACCTATCTTCAGTCACTATGCAAGCAAAAAATCATCTGTCAAAATGAGGAGGATATCCGGGAACAGGTCTAAGTAGCCAAAACTAAATTGATAAGTAAATCACATAAGTTTCGGGCATGAAACAGGTCACGACTACCTCAAGTATTTCCTCCAACAAAATCTACATCCACAACCTTCACAAGCTTCCGAATACAACAAATACTTCCCAAAGTTACAACATAAAACTGTGCAAGGCATTGTAAAAATACTACAACTCCTATTTAAAATGACATACAAGAACTCCCAGTCTTAAGTCTCTATAGCTTGTCTAAGTGATTTATGCTGCAACAGTCTTTGGCTTCGCGCCAATTTTTTTCCAGGAAACACTAGGCATTATCTGCTTTGTGTCGACACGATCCTTATATTGAACAGCAAAGTTCAATAGAGAGTCTAGAAGAGAATCAGAAAGAAGGTGAGGTTGTAGTCCCAGCTCAATAAGTTTAGTATGTTTGGCATTGTAGTAGTGTTCCTCTGCTTCTACTCTTGGATTGGGCACTGATATGGCCTTCACCTCAAGTCCAAGTTTTTCCCCTGCCTTGGTGACAAGGGCTGCAAGCTCATTTACTGAAAACTGCTCTGTGAATTGGTTGAAAACCCGGAACTCTCCTGGTTTTGCTGGATTGGCAATTGCAATTTCAACACATTGAACTGTATCTCTAATATCCAAATATCCCCTGGTCTGTACGACACAAAAAACACACATTAGAAAAGCTAGGAATGCTATTAAATGGCAAACGACTTATTGTCAGGGGGTAGTTGGTCAGGATGCTTATAACGTAATATAAACAGTAAGCGGGAGTGAACAAAAATCAAGCCCCATCCAAAGGAAGGAAGCCACTCAAATTCACCTTTTATTATTTTCTAAAGACCGTACTGGCCCCCTTCTCAACACTGATTTTGCTTTCTGGATAATCGTGTAGATGCACTATATGAGGTGAGATCATCCAAATCTCAATACCTTCCATGTCCAATTGTACTAAAACTTACTTTTCATGGGTATTGCTAATTCTGGTGCAATGAATTACAAACACACAAAGGGAAGAAATATCAGCTTATATTCAGCAGTTGGGGAGAATATATGCAGAACAGTCTACAGTCCAGTGTTTCTAGCATTTTCTATATAGAAGGTTTCTCAGTCCCTTCCTGATAAAAATAAAAGGTTTTTCCGGTCCCTATCTCCGTATTGAATGGTTACAGTCATGGCAATGGAAGAATGAGTTGCATCTTAACTCTCTTTTGATGAGGGCAGTTATGGATCATGTCAGTGATTATTGAAGTTCACCCTGTTTATGATCCCAAGAACAATTTTTTTTTTTGATATGTTCGTCCAAAAGAACAAATAACAAAAACATCAGAGATGGATTCAATGTATATCTTATGCACTTTATAAAAGCTAGGAAAGAAGTTTCACTTGAGGATCTATGGATAGAGCTCAAGATTTCTTCAATAGAATTAGTTGTTTATTCATTAAATGCAGTACCACATGGAAAAAGAGGAAATTCGTACCTGCCCTCCTTTACCATACACCGTAAGTGGATGTCCAACAGCAGCCTGAACACAGAACCGATTAAGTGCAGTTCCAAATACTCCATCATAATCAAGTCTGTTAACCAGCTCCTCATGCATTGCAGTTTCATCAGTCCTCACCCCATATACAACTCCCTGATTCAGGTCGGTAGCTCTGATTCCCCACGCCTTGCAAGTAAAGGCTATGTTGTGGGAATCATGGACTTTACTCAAATGATAGAAAGAGCTTGCTTGTTTGGGATAAGGAAGAGTATCTGTTCTTCCATTATGAGTAATAGTTATATAACCTTCTTCAATATCTATGTTAGGGGTCCCATATTCCCCCATTGTCCCGAGTTTGACCAAATGACACTCTTCCCTAAACTCCTTTATGGCAAATAGTACATTAAGTGTCCCTATCACATTATTATGTTGGGTATAAATAGCTCTTGACCTATCAATCATAGAATAAGGGGCAGACCTCTGCTCTCCAAAATGGACTACAGCATCAGGTTCAAAGGATTTGAAGGCTTCTGCCAAGAACTCAAACTCACATATATCACCAACAAACAGTTGAATGTCTTTTCCTGTGAGAGATTTCCAACGCCTTATGCGGTTATGGATAGATGAGATGGGTGTTAGAGAATCTAGACCAAGCTGGTCGTCAAATAGGCGACGGATAAGGTTGTCAACAATGGCAACTTCATATCCCTTGTTGGATAGGTGGAGAGCAGTAGCCCAGCCACAATAGCCATCCCCACCAATGACCATGACCTTCTTCCTAGTGGAGGCTCCATCAGTGGTCTGTTGAGAACCAGAGTCATTCTGGGTTCTGGCTTCTTGGCTCATGGAAACAGCAGAAGCTCTGATCACATATTTTGCAGACCTTTTGCTTTGCAAACTTAGCTTTTTCAAGGGTGAGAAAGAAATTCCCATATTAAAAGATGTTGGAATAGGAGTAGAGCATTGGTTAATTGACTTGAAATGCAGCTTGTTGCTGGAAGAGACATCTAAAGAACACGTAGTAGAAAGTAAATGTGCCATGATAGCCGCCTCGATATGAGCCTAAACTTTCTTAAACCTGCAAAACTAAGAAAAAAAGAATCAGAGCAGAATGCAGACTCCTATGCTATCTAGGAAATACAAAATAGGGAAGCTAACAAGAAAACTGAAAACCAATACAAAAAAACACTAAAATAGCTAGTGTCAGGAAACTGAAAAACCAAAAAATAATAAAGATAAACAGCAAGTGTCCTCTTAGTGTAAAAAATCATTCTGTTGCTAGATTTTAAATTTCTCTTTCTCTTTCTGTTAATGGAAATAGATTTCACTCACAAAATAGAAGTAAGGTTATGATGGCAAATACACTTTTACCACATTCTTCTTGAAAGAACTGCCCAAAGTGTAAGAAGAAAATTATTTTTTGATGATTGATAGATTTCCTGTGAGTTTGCTAGGCCAAACCCTAACTGTGCATTTGAAACTGGAGGGAGTATGGGCCCACCCCTCTACCCTTTCTCCCACTTAAATACCAGGCTTCGAACCAGTGGTAGGTGCGCCAAGTTCACACATCCCGCTGCATCCTTATCACTGAACCAAAATGCTTGGAAAGGTGAAAAATTTATGAGAACACAAACTTTTGGCGAAGCAAATATGCTTGGCGAAGAACGTATGATCATCCTTAGGGAATCAAAGCTGAAACAGAATACACCACGATAAATTGTAAGTATTGTTGGAAGGAATGAAGCATCAAAATACAGATGGGCAAAGTGTCAAACCGGCATGAGAACAATAGTGTAGGAAGCAGGTGGAAGATCTGAAACGGCTTCCCTGCCAGTATGCCCAAATTTGAAGGTTTAAATGGTTCTGGAAATGTGGACACATAATTGTAAGATTGATAGTAGCAAACAAATTAGTTGATTTGTTCACTACACATTTTAACAAAGCAACAATAACCATATCTCTTCAGAGGGGAGATCATCTCCATCCTAGTCCTTGCCTATTGCAGGCATCGCAAGAAGATGCAAACAGCGAATGCCATCTGGAAACTTGGGCTGATGAAATATCAGTCTGGATCACTACGCAATAAGGTAAAGTTGCTTAATTGAAAGGATAACTAACACAACTATTTGTTCTATCAAAGTCATGATGACACTTCCACTACTAATTGATCATTTTACTAATAACAGCTTTTTCAGTCCTCAGCATGTAATTAGGACCAAGCAAAGCATCTTGATGAAATAACCTTCCTCGTGCAAATAGACCGGAAACATGAGTTGTTTTTTACAGCATTATAGCATAAGCAGTGTTTCAAAGAGATGGTTAAACAACCTTGCTGAAACTAGGATAAGGTCAGGTACACTATCAAAGGGGTAACAATGGAATAGTTTCACTTAGAACAAAGCTCAAAAATGGCAAGACTATAATAGTGGAGTATAATTTCTGCCAACGATGGATTTCGTGTTACGACATACTCAAAAACCTAAGACATTTTCAATACAGATATAAATTTCTCTCCCACTTAGTCTACTCCAGAACAGCAAAACACATATTGATAATATTTAGTCAAACCCCAAGTTCATAAAGAACAAACTAGAACAGAAAATAGTCAACTGACTACATAAAACCAAACACATGAAAGTTTCACCAAATATTGCAAAAAAAGAAACATCTGGAACTAAAATGGTCACCAAAAACTGAACCAACTTGTAGAATTAAGAGGGTAGAGAATCAACTTTTGTAACTAAAATTATAAAAAAAAAAAAAACTTTTAGAAGCTAAATGGGTCACCTGGCGATGCTTGTTAGAGATAAAATCCTTAGAAGAGAGTGAGAAAGATATCTCAGCTAAGATTTGCATTTATCTGGGCAAGCAAGCATCAGAGTTTTGCCCAAATGGATATTCTGTAAATCCTAACATTGTTGACGACAAAATTACAACTTTGTCCCTCCTTGACCTTGTCACTTCAATCTTGTGCCTTGTCACCGGTGTTGCTTATAAATTATATTAATTGTCATATTATTAAAAATAATTTATTTCAAATTCTTTGTCCATCTATAAATTCAAAATAGAATTAATTATATTTTTTTCTATTTTACTTTTACAATTAATTCATTTTAAAATTGGTCATGAAGTTTTTGAAAAAATTATTAAGAAGATAAATTAGTAAAATTACTCTTTCTTATTTATGATTTTTCGAAAGTGTAAAGAAAAAAATTAACAACTAATGTAGGATGGGAGAATAACAAATAAACTAAATAGATGTTACATATTTGGCTAGAGTTTGACCATAGATTTCTAAATATTCTTGGCAAATATTATTTCGGTGAAAATTTAGGTAAAATTTCACCATGTGTTTGGTCATAGTATTTGGGAAATATATTTCACTTTTTTAGAAAAATATGATTTATACCCATAAGTTTTAAAAACTATCAAAACTAGTCATAAGTTTGTATTACAAGTCAATTGGATCTCCGTTGCAACAAATAACAAGTAGTGTCCATGACACTACAGCACTGTGGTAGTTTGGAGTGAGTGCAACAAGCATCATTCCATACATCGTGAAGTAGACAAATCACATGACTTTGTTACCCTGAACCGATTGTTCATCATTTTCATCAACAACCATATCATCACTTTCATATTCTCTGAATATTTCATCACTACTTTGGTGTTCACGTAAAAAATTATGTAATACAACGCAAACAACTATTATAGAGGGTGTTTTTGTAAAAGATAAAAGTTTGGTGTAAAATTTCAATTTTCAAAAGATCCCAAATAATGAGATTTGGCCCAACTACTAGAAAAAATCAGTATTTGGGAATTCAGGATATTTGCCAAATAATGGCAAATTGTATGGACAAATACTATTTGCTAAATTTTCCCCCAAATATTATTGGAAAAATTACAAAAATCCCACCTTTTAGTTTATTTATTACCATTATCCCCTATAAGTTTTACAAATCTCCAAAATCCCTCATTTTCGCGCATCTGATTAGTGTATCTCGCGCATCAGATTAGTGTATCTCGCGCATCAAATTAGTGTATCATGTATAAAATGTACATCAGATTAGTGTATCATGTATAAAATGTAATGTATCTTACTTAACGATTAATGTATCTCGCGCATCAGATTAATGTATCAGCGCTTATATTATTGTATCCGTTTGAGGGATTTCTGTAATTATAAACTTTTAAGGGATAAATTATAATTTTACCTTAAAAGTATGTGATTTATGTAATTTGCCCAATATTATTTGGGAAATCTATGGCCAAACGGGCCCATCTTGCGGAATCAAACCGGGCATGTTGTTGTTTGGCTATGCTTTATTTTTGGCAACCAAAACTAACAAATTTTTTTCATACAATATTTGACCATAGGATAACCTAAATATCATTATTCATAAGATGATAAGTACGATAAGACGTGTACTTATATCGTAAAAAGTAAGAAATGGATCTCAAGGACTCATTTGTTTTCATTAAGATTAAGACATCTAAATCTGAATACACATCAAAATGATTAAAATGTTGTTTTCATGTCTAAACACTGGATGATTAACACTATTTGTTTTTCATGCATAATTTATTAATATTTAAACATCACACATATATAATTTAAATAAATATGAAACGTACTTCCCGATGGTAGAATATCTACTTTGAATGCTCTGCTTTCTCTTTATTTTCTCACATAATTTTGGGTGCTTTCTTTCCGCTTTGTTTAGCTTAAGTTATGGACATCTTGTTGGTCTTCTTAAATCCCAGTTTCACAACTGATGAAAACTAGCACTAAAATACATTACAAAAATAGAGAATTGGATTCGAGAATGTCCAAATGGGATTTGATAATTTATAGGTTAAAGAGAAAAATATTAAGTGTATTGATTTATGGTTGAAAGAGATGAGGAAGAGGGAAGTTGATTTGAAAAAGAAAACAATAAAATAAAGTGTGAGTTTGAGAGAGATAAATAAAAGTATGAGTTTTAATGTCCGAATGTTATTAAGACTCTTTCATGGATGTGATTCGGTCAGATGTATTCAAACCTATTAAGAGAAGAAAAAACAAATGAACTTAATGGGCTTAGGTATGAATTTGAATTATAAGATATTATCTCTAGATTTGAATATTGAATGATTAAAACGGTTTGTTTTCAACATTTGAATATATATATATATATATATATATATATATATATATATATATAATTTAAATAAAAATTAACTAAATACTATAAAAAAATTAATAAAATTAAACCATCATCTATATTAAAAAATTGAAACATTTATACTTGTTAGTGATGGTGGAGATAGTTTGTAGTGGTGGTGATAATGATAATAGTAGTAGTTGTTAGTGGATAGTAATGATTTTAGTGATAATTGTGATGATAGAGATGGTTGATGTTGTGGTGACTATCATAATGGATAGCCCAAAGAATAATTTTGGTTAAGTTACTTACCTTCAAATAATTTCTTTAAATATTTAGCAAATAAATTTAGTTAAATTATTGGTTGATTGTGGACATTTTTAAAGTGCTTAAAATCTTTTTCAAAATGTCATTAGAATTCTTACTTGAATATTTGAGTATTAAAGAATTATCCTGTAATTCTTTGAATACACAAAAGTTTTTTAAAATTTCTGTCAAAAATTAAGTGAGATTTAAGTATTTTTGCTAACTTGTGAAAATATTTGAGACTTTAAGTGGATTTTTTCCAAAGTCAAAACCCACCATAATAATGTTTACTTCTAGAATAATTACTCTTAAAGGTGAAATGGAAAGTATATTTAATTAAGTTTTGAATTTTAAAATGACAAGTATTATGTAAGTATAATTTATTTTTAGTAAGAATGACTGTATTTAGGAACAGAGAGAGTACTTCTTTTCTTTTTCTGCTTCAGTATTCAAAAACTAATGACTGGAATTTTGACTAATTTTAATGTGTTTCAGTCATGTATGACTTAGCGGAGACATACATAAAAAAGATTAAGTGGTGTTACATGAATTTGTTAGATTTGTTATTATTTTACAAATTGATGATTAAGATTTATTGTTTACGATACATGAAACTTTTGTTTCGAATTTGAGATTATTTGGAGTAGATTTGAGTGTTGAAATTTGAATATAAAATTATTATTTTTTGACAAGAACTTTCACATGCACAATGCACATGCCGGAAACTTCAACTCATTTTTACATGTACGGGTGTGTTTGCTATGAAAAACATGTTTCCCGTAAAAATTCTTAGAAAATAAATGAATTCCTTACTTATTTTCTAGTGCTTGATAAGTAAGTAAGAAAATATTATCTAAAAATATTTTTATATAATCTACCTAAATATTATGGGGTGGGGTGGGTGTTCAAGGCTGGCGGTGTGTGTGTGGAGGTGGAATGTTAAAGGGGTGGGAGTTCTGGGTGATGGGATGATGGGTGAGTAAGGAAGAAATAATAGACTTGAAATGTTGAAGTTTGTTTTTCTACCATTACTAGAAAATTGTAAATTACATGTGAATTTTACTTGGGGATTATTTCCGCAGAAATTTCTAATGAATTTTCATGCGGTAATATGACATTCCTAAATTCTAGACTTATTTACAAAACTTATTTTTCTAAAGAAATGTTTTCAATAATATTTGACCAATCAAAAATGAGAAAATTGAAAATTATTTTCTATAAAATATTTTCTTCCATACCAAACACATCCATTGTTTAGTCATGTATGCATGACTAAAGTGCAAAG
>JAJOOO010004076.1:0-16231 GCA_029582685.1 Solanum piurae | reverse complement strand
GGCTACAACATATACTGAATATCATGTATCATATTATTGGCATAAAACTAATTTCAGTTGTCAAGTTACTGGTTTATCGGGTTAATTATATGAGTCGGGCTATACACCTCTCGTCGCCTATCCCAATTAGCTACCTAACTACATCGTTGAGCGGGGATAAATAGACTAATTAGCAAGCATTTATATATCATCCTATTTTGTAACCAAGCGAGTTGCTCGTCCGGGCGTCACTCCTGAACACAAATCACCTTGACTTAACGGGTCGATCAAGCTCTCTATATCCTCTGGTCTATCCAACCTCTCCTCTCCCGATTTTAAGGTTAAACAGTAAATTTATCTTTAGATGGCCAGTCAAGAAATACTAAAACAAGAATATACAAGTAACTTATAATGACAACCAAGAATTAATTCATAAAGCCTTAAATAATCAACAATCCATTCGTAGCTACAGCCCCAAAACTAGGGCGTTTAGCTACTCATGCTATTAGAAAACAAGAAAATACAATAGTTCATGCAATTTCCGGAAAATAGAAGTGTTAAAGGATTAAAACCTATTACAAACTTGAATTCTTGCCCTTGCACACTAAATCAAAAGTCGAACACTTACTAATGAACCCTAGGGGTCTATTTATAATAATTAGAAAAACTAAGACCCATTCCTAAACCAACAAAGAGTCCTTTTTAGTTGAATGTTCGCTGGAAAAATTGGCATCATGGTGGGGCGCCGCGCCTAGCATCGCGCCTGAAAATTGCCTCTGAAGTTTCCTCCTTGGCGCGCCGCGCCTCTCAGAGCGCCTGAGAGGCGTCTCTGAATGTTGGCCCTTGGCGCCTCGCGCCTAGCAGTGCGCCTGGCCTTGGGGTCTTCATCCTTGGCCGCTTTTCATGCTCTTTTACGTCTCTTTTCTTCAAGTTGACTCCAATTCCCTTGAGAGTTCCTGAAACAACTAATCATGTGTGTCAGTGTATAATCATTCCAATTTACATCAAAATTTAAGCTAATGACTAGAGATCATCTTTCAATCTAATTAACTTATGGGCAATTATTGACAACTTAGGCATATAAATATGCCTAAGATCAATATGCCCTCGTCAGTTAACAAAGGAACATAAAGAATGAGCTCACCGGTCCCTGCCTTTTGAGCAAGCAACACACAAATTTGCAGGTGCAATTGGTCTTAACAATTAAAACTGCATGAAAGCATGGCTTGTTATAGTCACATGTTCTCAGCAGCCCACAAAACATTGACAAAATCAGAAAAGATGAACCATATAATTCTCTATTCTCTTACATGACACAAACCTTTATGAAAGTCTGTCCAATCGAGTTCCTTCATTCAAATTACTACAAATCACAAACTCGTATAATTAAACTACTTAATTTTTGTTTTAAGTTGTGCCGGTGGAGAGTTCAAGAACATCGTAACATACACTGCGAGAATAACAACCTAATTTCTTGAAATTCCTTGATATTTGCAATGACAGTATATTCTTGAAAACTACAATTTCTTCTAAGAATACGAATGTAACTTCAAAAAAACAAGTTCTTGATTTTTCTTGAAAAGAATGCATGCGAGAAATTCAAGAAAACCTGACGACATCAAGTTCTCTGAGTTTCTCTTTTTAATGGATGGAAGAAGCAGCTAGATCAGCGGGGCATAATTGATATGGGGTTTAGGGTTTTGATCGGAGATCATTCCGATGGCATACTCTACATGGTAGCGTAAGAAGTTTTCAGTTGAGCCTCTTTTATAACTTTCGTGCACG
The DNA here is from genome assembly GCA_029582685.1 of Solanum piurae. NCBI lineage: Eukaryota > Viridiplantae > Streptophyta > Magnoliopsida > Solanales > Solanaceae > Solanum > Solanum piurae. The sequence continues at coordinate 14,467 of JAJOOO010004076.1, read as the reverse complement.
CGGAAATAAAATACTAGTTAATAATTCAAATATATTTGCAACTTTATAATTCTAATATTTCTTTAATTTTTTAATAACCACAGTCTATTTACAAATCCAAACATAATGTGAAATTTCATATTATCCTATATAACTTCCGAATATAAAATTTATGGTTCAATATTTGAATCCTTAATTATAAAATTATTAATTAATATTTTATACATTTTAAAATTCCAAAATATTAACATTGTTTTATTTAACTTAAACTAGTAAAATAGCTTGCACTTCACACAACAACAAATTAGATATTTTTCATATACTTGAGTATTACCACCATTTTAAATGTGAATATATATTTTTAATCATCCCAAATACACCACAAAGTAGATACTACCAGATCAAACAATTGTAGAATATGTTTTCGGACATTAGTGTCGAAAAGAAATGTTTTGATACATAAAATTTAATTTTTGTAAATTTTTATTCTAGTACTTATTTATTTAACGAGAAGAGTTTATTCTCATTTTAACTTTTTGACTCAACTGTTTTTTTCGTGTGTGCTTTTTGTTTTATTAATACTTTGATTTGCTTAAATCGAAAAATCTTTTCGAAACAGACTTTCTATCTCTCGAATAAATAATGATAAAAATAATGAACATTCTACCTTCAAACCCCCCACTTAATTGATTTGAATAGATACGTTGTTATTGTAATTGGCTGAATTGTTTTCTAGTGCAAATTTTAGTGTGTGAAAAAAGTTATTACGAAAGATACTTTATACCATCAATTTGTTCAATTTATTGATAATAAAAACAGACTCTAACTTAATCTTATTTTATTTTAACCCTAAACTCTATTTTGGAGTTGGAAACTAATGATGACAATGTGATGAGATAAAAGATCAGAAAGCGACTCAAGAAGTTAGGATTGAATGTTCCTGGCAGGAGGAAGTATTCAGTCGATTCCAGTGGTAAAAAAATCCAGTAGAATATGACCAATTTCAGTAGCCAAACCTAAAATTGAAATTTCATTATTTATTGAACTCCATGGCATGATATCAGACAAAGCTGCAACACCATTACCTTTGGGAAATCAAAATCTGACTATAGCTAATCAGATGCGACGTTCGACTAACTTCACTCTTTCAAGCACAAGACATGGAACAATCCGCATAAGCTAAATCAAAAAAATTATTCAACTGGTGAAACTTTTCACTCTAAAACCAAAGGAAATTACTCCAAGAATATATATCTCAACATTTTTAAAAAAGGGAGTACATTTGCAATACACTTGGCTGACACTGCAAAACATCATCAGCTACCATTATTGACGGCAAGTGGAGTCTTCGCCACAAGAACAAAGCCTGGGTAGAGAGGGAGTTCAAGTAGTTACAATTTGTTTATGATAATATCAGCACACAGTTAACAAAATTGAATTCTCCAAGACTATAAAAGAAATACTAGTTTTGGAAAGATTAAAAAAAAATGCTACTTTTTTCCATAAGCCCTGAAGCGAGACGCAAAACATGCTGAGCGTTTCGCATTGCTTAATGTGCACTTCAGCGTCATCAAGGCTCTAAGACATACTTTCCTTACCAATAAGCGTCTCTAGGAGAAGCCACACTAAACAATTGATATTTCACTTTACCGTAATTTTTTCCACTTCTTTGTCCATATATTTGTTATTCATGCTTATTATAATAAGTCTTGGACTAAACATTTATATTTGTACTTCTTCTCCATTTGTGCTTTTTAAAGCTCGTGCTTTTTTCCATTAAAACTCACGCTTTATTTGCGCTTACAGCCCCAACAGAGCTTGGAGCCTTTTTGCGTTTTTCGCTTGTGATAACACTGAACTGACTAGGAAGGTAAGGGGACAGATTAGTGTATTTCCCTCTGGTAAAGCACTTATCTGCCCTTGTATGTTGTTTGGTGTGATCAAAAGAAAGCAAAACTACTTTCCATACAGTTCTTAATAAATTAGGAAAGCTGACTAGAATAATAACCTCATTTTGACAAACCTCATTCACTATTACCTATTGACCCACCTGAATCATCCTCTTCAATGGTTCAACCCAGCAAACAAATAAACAGACACTACATAATTTCTAATTCGTGCTCAGAGATGATCTGGTGCTTTAAGACAAAAGAAGAAGAAAATGCATAATATAACATCAAACTAGTCAATACCCAAACAGGTTATGGAAAAAAGAATGAAATTAAGCTAATCCCATTTCAAAACCTTATCGACTAGTGCTATTTGGGGTAGATATTAAGTGATACCAAAGATGAAGCCAATCTTGCAATTTTAAGTCTTTCTGGCACATGTGGTTATGTAATAGCACATTATTTGTGTTAAAAGCATCAGTTGTTGAACAGAATGTTTGATTGGGTGATATTAACACCATTACTATCTGCTGTAATATGGTGTTTTCTCATGTAAAAAAGGGAAAAGGAGAAGACTTGAAACTTCTAAATCGGTTGAAACTAGGGGTTTGCCAACAATAAGAAACAGAGACAATCGCAGAGGGGAGGACTTTTAGGAAAGGAAAAAGAAGAAAAACTAGAACAGGGGTCAAAGGTGCTCATGACAGTAGGGAAAGAAAGGAGGGCGCATCCGTCAAAAGCTAAGTTTTGGGAAGGGTAGCAAGGAAGGAAGCAACCTTCATTTGGAAGAGCCAAAAAGGAGGCAACAGTAGCTCAATGTGGAGGGCAGAACGAATGGGAGGCAATGGAAAGGTTATCAGAAAGGAGCAACCATTCGGTTGGAGGGAAGGGAGGTTAGGGTGCCACCAACTACGAAAAGGAAATGCAGAGAAGGATAGAAGCAGCAACTACAAGGTCTCAGGTAAAGAAAGGAAGAAGCTCCTTTTACTTAAACATTATACAAACTCTGACAACTTTCTTTTCTACTTTTGAAATGGAAAAATCCATTTCTAAAAAAGATAGAGTGAATGAGGAAAATAGGGAATTAGGAACCGCTAAGGAAAGGGGGTTGGATAAATAGACAACAAGGTCTCAGGTAAAGAAAGGAAAAAGCTCCTTTTTACTTGAACATTATACAAACTCTGACAACTTTCTTTTCTACTTTGAAATGGAAAAATCTATTTCTAAAAAAGATAAAGTGAACGAGAAAAATAGGGAATTAGGAACTGCTAAGGGAAGGGGGTTGGATAAATAGTTGGGAGTGAAATAGCTTTTTGAGGATAGAGGGACTTAAACCCTCATGATTTTAAAGTTTTATAATATAATTGCATGTCTCTCTCAAATATTAGGTTTCTTATTGTGTTGATATACCCCTCTTGTGTTTCATCTGATAGACTCCCAACAGATATTCCTAAAAAGAATAATGCTCAAATTGCACAAGCTAAACAGTTCTTCCTTTTAAATCTAATTTCAAATAAACCCCAAAAAGCATATTTCTAAAACCTAATTGACGTTCTCATTATAGACTGCTACAAAAGTTTCCACTACATCCCGTTTTATTTTCCCACTAGGAGAGGAAGGGAATGGATAAAATCTCGTCAAGTGCTTAAAACATCAAATGGCATTCATTTTCCTTCCCAAAATTAACTCAACTCTTACTTGATAGCACTTCTTTCAATTAACCCTTAACCATCGTCTTCAACATTTAGTACTCGAAGATATCCAAAAACACAACCTACACTATCCTACACCTTGTACGACTTCCATACGTCACCTTCTTCCATAATCAACCAAACACCGCAAAAAAAAACATTTTCCTCCAAACCCACTGCACTTTTAAAGCAAGTGGGGACACTACATCTTCAGATTACATGTCTACAAGTCTTTACAGAAAAGGAACCAAAGAACCACCAATTCAAGACAAATGTGATAACCCCCCAACAATTGTGATTGAATAGAAGTTCTAAATTCCTCCTAAATCGGAACACCAGCTATCCAGCTCAAATTACTATCTATAGGAAACAATGAGGACTTAGAGAACTCCGACTGTGCCTTGGAAGCAAATTACTTATCAGTATCGGAGGAAATAGGTCCACATAAAACATAGTACAAAAGCAATGATAACAAAGGCATATACGGTTGAATGAATGATTGCTTGATTATTCAAATAACAAACTCAATTTCCAACAATGATAAATAAACGGTTATAATAAAACCCCTAAAATTGAATTCCAATACCTTCATTTCGGGGAATATTAGTAGCTCGGTTCGTTCCTCTACCCCCAATTATTATTATAAAAAAATTACCTTCATTTCTGGTAGCCACCACCAATAGCATTCTCATCCTCTTCAACCTTAGCAGTCAAATAAGGCTTAGGAAAATCATTGACATCAAACTTGTACTCCATCTTCATCTTCTCAACATCAGCTTTGGTGAGGAAGGTGCGCTTGATTGGAGGACGGTTACGCCTCTGGTCACGAGAATAATACTTGATATCGAAGACGGTTTCAGGATCGGATGTGGGGATGATGGCCTGAGATTGGGTAGTGGCGGGACAGAAGATTCTGTACTCCGTTGCCTTTGGTATAGAGTCTAGATACTCGGGGCTTGTTTGAGGTCCGGTGAACTCCCATGGCTTCTTCATGAACCGTTTTAGGGTTTGGATCATCGATTTCCCTGACGAAGCCATTGAAGAAATTTGCTCAATGAGATCTGTTTGATTTTGCAGTTTAATGTTATGTCTTCAAATTGGGTAGGGATAATTGGACCTAAATCGCCTTGCTCATTTTTGTTTCTCAAATGTTTTATTTAAACCTTTTTTCTTATGAGTAACACACATAAATTGAAAAAAGAAAAAAAAGGTGCTAGAAAATTCTAATTTGAAAATTTATCAATTACTCCCTCACTTCATTTTTAGTTTCATGATAAGGTTCATAATCTTAATAAAAAAAATATTATTTAACCAATAAATCTCTTATTAATTCTTATTTTTATTTACATTTGTGCCTCTTAATTCTAAAATAATTTATATTAAGGATAAAGTTGGAAAAAGATAATTAATTTTCTCTTAATTATATAAATTGACAGCTCTTTTAGAACAAGTATTTTTAAAATACATGAAAACTAAAGAGAAACAGAAGGAATGGCAAATTTCTAAAAGAAAACGTTCGGATGTTCGAACAATTTAACACACTGGAATAAGAGTCTGTCTGGATTGACTTAAAAAAATAGTTTTTAAATCAAAAATAAAAAGTCAAACTTAAATAACTTTTAAGTTAAAAAAAATACAAAGTAGGGGGAGACCTACTTTTGGTTTCTAACTTATTTTATTTTATTTTTAACATTGCCAAAAAAAAAATTAACTTATTTTAAGTCATTTTTTAATTAATTTTAAGTTATTTTTATATTTATCAAATACTTTCAAAAATCAAAAATTGACTTAAAGTAGGTTTGACCAACTTTATTAGCAAATTCAAACCCCCTCTTAATACTCATGTAGCATTGGATTGTATGTCTACTTAAATTGACTTATTTAAGTTTGTTTAATTGAAAATAAAGTTTAAGCATTTTTGTAGTATTTTAAATAAAATTAAAAATGGTTTTAAGTTTTAAAAAAAAAGTGAGTGAAAATTATAAGTTAAACTTCATAATTTAAAAGCGATAATATTAGAAAGGAAAAATTGTGTATTATAGCAAACCATTAATTCAAAATAAATGTTATAACTACAGTTTCATTTAATTTCAATTCGCAACAAACACATTGTCATTCGACTCTCTCCCCTAAATCTTGCTCGCCACTCTCAGTTCTCTCTCTCGCCTCTCTCACTTCATACAAACACAAATGATAAATTGTGTTTGTGTTTGTATGAAGCGGGAGAGACTGTATATACAAATACAAATACATATATCTCCGTCCTATACACTTATAATTAGAGCCGTCAAAATGGGGTTAGCCTGCTAGATCGGCCCAACCCACCCTTGAATTAAATGGGGTTGGGCTCAATTTTTCCAGCCCATTTAGGAACGAGACTTTTTAGCCCAACCTCATTTGGCCCGCTGGCCTCGTAGGCCCAACCCGTAAGCCTAAGAGGCCAGCCCGCGGGCTGTAAATTTTAAAAATATTTATTATATATATTTTAAGTAGTTTTTACTTGTTAAGATTTTGTCAATAAATATTTTTAAAATATCAATATAAAATCAAGACTATATTTTTTACATATCTTTTACATTTTAGGGTCATTAGGACACTAAATTTTCTTATTAGCCCAAGTTCATTACTCCATTGTAACTATGAATTTTTTACCTCTTTTACTTTTGTTTTTATGCCAACATTTTTACTTCTCCTTTATTATCTTGTTTATGAAAATAATGATCATGTAATATTTTTTGCTCGGATGAATCTTATGAATGTTGTATCTTGGCTATTATGTATTTATTTTGTAAATATTCACTGAAGCATGTGTAATTCATGAATGAATTTATGTATGTATTGATGTCGTGTTCATCGGACATCAACGTTCGTATTCTTTCTAAGAGGAAAATATTGTCCGTTTTTTTGTTGAAGGGCCAACCCGTCCCAACCCGTGGCCCGCTTAAGGTTGGGTTGGGCTGCTATTTTATAGGCCCTTTAATTAAAAGGGTCAGCCCGTCCCAACCCATTTAACTCTCTAGCCCGTTAGGGTTGGGTTGGGCCAACCCATTTTGACAGCTCTACTTATAATTATACTAATACAAATATTCTCTTGCCCAATTCTATTTTGCCAATCTCTCTCGCTCGCATCATACAAACACAAATTTATAAATCCAATGTATAATTTGTGCTTGTATAAAGCAAAAAAGAGATTTGATATACAAATATTCAATTGTATATTAACTCGATTCAATTGTATACGATTCAAATTTTATGCAGATACACAAACACAATCATTGATACATGTACATAATAGTTACATATATACAATTATCTAACCGATATACCTATACAATTCACCTCTCTCCACTCTCTGACCTCTATTGCTCGCCTCTCTCCTCTCTCTCTTAATCTCGATCGCCACTCTATCCTAACACAAAGAACATATACATATACAAATACAAATTTTATAGAAACAAACACCGGATTTATATAAATCACCGCGATTCATACAAATCAGATGCTCCATAACAAAATTATAGCTATAGAGCGTAAATATAATTTTATGTTTGTTATTTCTAAAATTTACTCTATTAAAAATGAGGTCCTCCGGAATAAAATATGAGTAACATTAACTGTAGACAACATGAGATAAGCGAGATAAGATGCTTCAAACATATGAAAAGAAAATACACAAATGAAAACCAGATTGAAATGATTTGTGTGTATGATTAACAAAGAGAATTACTTTTACTTTATTTTGAATATTTATGTAGGAAATTATTTTACTCATAAACTCAAAAGTTTTTGAATTTTACTATAAGTTATTTCTATTTCTCTCTAGTTCTTTCTAATATTTTCTAGTTCTTTTTATTGGAAATACAGTAAAAGGTCAAAAATATACCTGAATTATTTGAAAAGGTTCTAATATACTTCTAGTTTGTATATTGGGCTACAAAATTAGGTTGGGGCAGTTCAGAAAAAATTCGATGGGTTCAGAATTTAATTTTTATCCAATGAATAATTATAATTATAATTATTCAAGAAAATCTTATTTATATATATTAATAAGAAACCAAATTAAATTAGAACAAAAACACATATTTCAATATGAATTAGGACAAATAAAAATTCAAAAATAACTAGCATCTATTTGTAACAATAAGAAACCAAATTAAACTAGAATAAGAAAATATGTTCGAATATAAACTAAGACAAATAAATCTTAAATAGACTTGAATTAGGTAAAAGAAATTTTCAGTAGTTTACCGTAACAAAGCTTGCCGACTCCTACTCATATCGTTCACTATTTAAGTTTACAAGCGTTCCGTCTTTTGGCTTAATTGTCAGTCCCTTTCATTGGCTTTAACTACATAATACAAATATTTGCTTCAGTAAAACTCATCAAATCTACAAAATCTGTCCTCCTTTCACTTTCTTCTATATCAGGTAATTTTCTTCATTAATCTGTTAATGATTTGTTTAATCACACTTTAATTGTTTGAGTTTCTATTTAATTTAATATTAATACTACTATCTAATCTATAATTTACAGTTATCCCATCACACATCACAATTTTTCTTCTTTCCTAGTTCAAAATTCGTTCTGTTTCATCTTGATCAGCGCTCAATTCTTAATCACGATCAATATCCAATTTATTTTTTTTACTTATTTTAATTAATCCTGTTCGATTGGAATGTGGCGAATTAATCGATTGATTTATTGTTGTTGGGGACTGTTTGTTTTTTTATTGTGAGAGAATGGAAAACTGAAGGCAGATCTGTTAATTGTACAATTTTGAGTTCTTCCAACCGTCAAGATTAACATTAATACATGAAGAAAAAAATGTAACTTTTCCTAGTCGAACACAATGATGATTTCTCAGAACAGTTGATGTTGTGTGAGGCAGATTCGGGATTTGAAGTTTATGGGTTCATACAATAACCTTTTTAAGTTAATATTTAATAATAGTTTGATTCATATAGTCAGATAATTTATATATATTTTGTGAATTTCTTAATACAAATACGTGGTGGAACATAAGCTATTGGGTTCACGTGACCCTTACCTTATAGGGTAGGTTCCCCCTGGTTCTGTAGTGCCATTCATCCTCAATGCTACTGCTAGTTCTTTTGTTTTTGTTGATTTGTAAACCACTCATGATTTAACCTGACATTTTTGTTCTTTATTTTGGAGTGTGGTCGTCATCGCCCATCTAATGTAGTCTCTTATCTCTATAGCTTTAAGAGAAGCTTTTTTTAATAATTTTTACAGAAGATTTCATAGCTAAAAGATCTATGTAGGAAATACCAATTAGTTTGGGATATATTTTTGTTATGTTAGTACTTGCATTTAAATCCTATGATTTCTACAACTTTTTTAGCCCTGTCCAAGATTTTTATGCCAGTAGAAAATATAGAGAACTATAGTATTTTTTATATTTTTTTATCTTTCTTTATTATTGCATTGTCTACCCATACTTGAGCCGAGTTTCTATCAGAATCAATTTCTCTACCTTCACAAAGTAGGGGTAAGGCTACGTACACACCACCTTCTCTAGACACCACATGTGGGACTACACTGGGTTTATTGTTGTTATATAATTGATGGTCTAAGATAGTACCATATTTATAACACTGACCCCAACTTGTTTGGGATTGAGGTGTTGGCGTCAGAATTTTTATTGACCGGAAAAGAATGTTTCTGAAGATGCATTCTTCTCTCCTTTTATGTTGTTGCTTTTAGGGCTCAATGAGTCCACATTAGGACTAACTTTTCCTTTTTTGTAACTAAGTCTTTTATTGACTTTTGTGTTATCTGATTTGGGATTTGATATGGATATGTTAACATGGATGATTTCTCAACCTCAACGTTTGATTAGCTTCTTCTTAGTAATGTTTCTCTATTACTTCAAACTATGAACTACTATGTTGTGCTTCCTTTTTCCTTTGAGACTAACATGACTCTTAACTTGGCGTCAATTGACAACTATGACCTTTAACTTTGGATGTGCACAACTAGGCACTTAAACTTGTATAAAATTGAGCAAATGGATACATTCGTCCTACATGACAATTTTGTATCTTACATGGCATATCCTACGTGTATTATGCCATGTAGGACACTTGTGTCTACTTGTTCAATTTTATAATAGTTTAAGTGCCTACTTCTGCACATTCAAAGTTGGAGGGCATAGTTGTTCGTTGGCGCCAAGTTAAGGGTCATGTTTATGTATTATGCCTTTTACTTAATACACATTACACATCAGGGGTGGTCTTTTACTGACTATTGTCTTGCCAAAAATTTGTACAGAATGGCTATGGAAACTACAGCTATACCTTCTGTCCCTGCTGCACAAGTGATTGGAAATGCTTTTGTTGAGCAGTATTACCAAATTCAACACCACTCCCCAGAGTTAGTATACAGATTTTATCTGGATTCAAGTGTCTTAAGTCGCCCAAATTCTAATGGCGTGATGACATCCGTGACAACAATGAAAGTGAGTATAAATGCAATTGTTGTTCCTTCTACTATACCAGAGAACTTTTATGAATAAGAAAAAAAAATAACCATGGTTTAAACTCTAAGGCTAATACAAACTTTTATCTGCTGTCGGTGTAATAACATAGTAGGTGTTAGTTCACAAAGAGAGTTTCACCCCTTCTAAGTCATGTGTTCCTGGCAACTTCTGATAGGGGGGTAAGTTTGGTGAAAGTCGATAATTGAGGGGCACATTTGGGGATTTCTTCCATAGAAGAAACAGATTGTATAATGCTGAATCTAATATGACCTGCTATTAGTGAAGAACTTAGTTGCATCTGGATGTGGAAGCATAGGGAATTGGACAAATGATAAACTACGTAGAGGACCTTAGACTCTAATTCTTACTTTGACTTTGGTTCATGAGTGACAATAAGAATGAGAATGAACCACACAAATAGAGTAATTAAACTGCTGGGCTTGTGCAGTTGCAAGTCACTTTGAGAAATTATTAAGATGTATGAACATATTGCTAAACCTGTCAACTTTACAATATCTTGAAATATCAAGGTTCTAGATTTGTAGCTCCAAAGCTGGTATATAAATGATTTGCAAGAAATTTCTTGTTCAAGAAAATTGGAACTCCATCTAATACTCTACTGCAATTCAGAATATCTTTGGAGTTGGAAAGTTCGATTTATGTTCTGATGTAACATTCAGAAACTTGTGTTCTCCGGGAGAGTTGTGTTATCGTTTTTCTAAAGTTTTACCATTAGAAGTAGTCGTGCAAAATGGTGAAGTGCTTTGCCTATTTCTTACCTTGCACCTAGTTCACATATTTATCATGGCAAGTTTGCAATATAAAATGACAATTGATTTCTTATGCCACAATGCTTACTGATTTTTCACTAATCTTTATGTTGGAGCAGAATATCAATGACATGATATGCTCATTAGGCTACAAGAACTACAAGGCAGAGATAAAGACTGCAGATGCACAACAGTCCTATAAGGATGGGGTGATTGTATTGGTGACTGGATGCTTAACTGGAAAGGATAACACGAGAAAGCAGTTCACCCAGACGTTTTTCCTTGCTCCACAGGACAAAGGGTACTTTGTTTTGAATGATGTTCTTAGGTATGCAGAACAAAATGAGACTGATAACAGTTCAGAAATGGTTAATGGGGTCAAGGATGTAGCACTCGTGCCTTTGACGCCTGATCCAGGTTGGATATTTTGTCTAATTCCACAACTTTTCTTCTTTTTACTTTTCAAATTGCTTACTTGCCTTGTTTGTTTTGATTCTAGAACCAATTCATGTGCTTGAGCCTCCGAATCACAGACAGCCTAGCTCTCATGCAGAAGATATTCAAATTGTTGAGGAAGTAGTTCATGGTTCTTTGGAAGATGAGAAGCTAGTCAGTGATGAAAGAGAGATTATGGTGGGTGCTGAATCCCATATTAATGCAGAACCAGCTACTTCAGTTTCCCGAGAAGATGGTCCTAAGAAATCTTATGCATCGATTGTAAGTTCTCAAACAAAGAAAGGGCCCACCAAAATCTATGTACCCTCTAATTCAAGAATGGCTCCCGCAAAGACTGAAAAGCAGCCAGTTAAGTCAGTAGCACAAGCTCCTGGTCCTGAATCATCTATTCATACTGCCTCTGGGGGTAATGCATCTGAATCTAAAGATGCTCAGTACAGAGGTATAATATCAAAAAAATCTTGCACTTGCATGAAATATATCATTCCTTACTTTCATTTGTGAAGCATCCAACCGGGCTGCTAAATTAGGATAGAACTTTCATATTTGATTTTAGGACGTAATGGAATGCTGAAGTACATAGACGAGTGTTTGAGTTTTTCTTCATATTATGAGCCATTGCTACTACTTGCATGATCAAACTTAACGGTTTTTCCATTGGCTCTTTTTTCTTATTGCTTACAATCTTATTATTTATTGTACCATCTAATTTTTACTTGTTTTTGATTGTTCCAGCTGAGGGACACTCCATTTATATCCGCAATTTACCTTTAAATGTTACTGTTGCTCAACTTGAGGTTGAATTTAAGAGATTTGGACCCATTAAGCAAGGAGGCATACAAGTTAGAAGTAATAGGGTTAGTCCAGAAAGCATATTTTACTCATTTGTCCTCCTCTCATCTACTTAGTTTTATAGATCTTTAACACTATCTATTGATTTCCTGTTTCTGCAGCAACAAGGATTCTGCTTTGGGTTTGTCGAATTTGAAGATTTGAACTCCATGAACAGTGCGATACAGGTTTGTCCCCCTCAAATCATTTTTTAGATGGGCCATCTTCACGTGAAATTAAAATCTGTCCAACATCTAGATTATGTGCTATGATTAGTTGTGTGTATGAAAGTATGCCATGAAGTGTTAAATTGAAGAAGCTTTAGTTTTTTAGGAATCCATAAGTTGTCGTACTTATTGATTCATATAAAGTTGGCCCAAATTTGATGTTCATTACATGAATCTAAAACTAGGTTATAGACTTTCCCCATTTTATTTATTTCTTTTACGTTAAAACATGCGTTATTATGACTATTGCTACATCCTTCGGTTCCATGGTTTAATGTACAGATTTCTTTATTCAGGCGTCACCTGTTACAATTGGAGGTCTTCAAGCTGATGTTGAGATAAAGAGAACTACAAGTAGAGGTCAGTTACAGACTACAACCAATAAATTAGTCATCAATTTCTTCTCATGGTCTTGTATTTGTACTGTCAAAATCACATACTGTATGTTGTTTGGACCACAACTTCTTCACATAAATGATACGTCTGCATTTTCAATTTCCTATTGCAGTTGGTAGCGGGAGAGGTCGTTTCCCTCCAGGAAGAGGAGCAGGGTACCGAAATGACAATTTCAGGGGCCGTGGAAACTTTAGTGGAGGTCGAGGCTATGGTAGAAATGACTTTGTTGGAGGACGTGGCAGGGATCAAGCAGCCGCAGGACGAGGTGGTGAAGGTTACCAACAAGGAAGAGGGAGAGGCGGACGGAGAGGTGGCCTAAGCCAGATTCCTTCTTCAGCATAGTTTGGCTGGACAAGTTTTGTGGCAAATTTTGACCGAGTTTTGTGTTGCCATTGTGCAGCACCAGCAGAACAGTTTAGTTGTGCCGTTTAGTTTTGAAATCTTCCTTGCTATACTTTTTTTCGTTTTTCAATTATCGGCCTTGTTTTCTTTCAAACTTCAACTAGCGAGCAACATTTTTTCCTTACTTAGTATTTTTATGTAGGTAATGTTATGTTTCATGTTTCATAGATAGAACAATGTTATTAGGATTTTTTCATATAAATAGCTAGGATAATTATTTACAAAATTCTTGATTTATATAATCACAAATCGAATTATATAAATTTTAGGCGAATAGCAAAAATTAAAGAAAGAAATTATAGCTACAATTTACAATTTTCTTAGTTATAATATTAATATAGGTTAAATGTTTGTTATTTTGCGTCATTTTCACTTTATTAGTCAATTATACAAGTGTATTCAAATATTGGAATAATTATTTTTGCTTATCGTCAAACAGAACAAAAAAAATACTATTGAAAACGTGTCGAGCTGTGATGTGGTAAAACAGAAGCAATTGTATGAGTAGAATAAATAGAGCAAGTTGCTCTATTTATATCTTGCGTGAGACAAAGCAATGTGATGCATCACTCTTTCCACTAGCCACGTCTTTTTTTTTCGGGAAAAAACATAAAACCCCCCCTGAACTTGGTCGGATAACTTACTTTAGTACTTAAACTATACGGGCGTTTAAATACCCCCTTAAGATCTTTGAAGTGATTTTTTTCCACCCTGAGACTATAACACCACTCTCACCCGCCACATCATAGCCACGTAAGCGCCACATCATAACCATGTAGGCACCATGTCATTAATCTTTATTTCTTTTTTACTTATTCACTATTTTTCTTAAACACTTTTTAAAATTAATTATATCAATTGATTAATTTATAAATGCATACCCCCACCTCCACGCTCACCCCCACCCCCACCCCCACCCGCACCCTCACCCCCACCCCCACCCCCACCCTCACTCTTTCTTCTTCCTTGTTGTTCACCATTATTCCAACCTTCAATACTTTCTTTTCTTCTTCTTCAGTATTCAACAATTTTTTAAGTCACTTTAAGGAAGAAATTCACATTATCTTCTTCGAACCCTCCCAACGAATTTACCCTCTTGGAGAATGAATTTTTTTGAAAGCCAATTTTTTCTTGACAACTCAAATAAGAAATGAAGATTGCATAAGAAAGTTGATCCAAAAAAAATATAAATTTTATGAGAAATGTTTGAATGATCTAGAAATCAAAATGGGTCGCTCAAAATTTAAAAAAGTTTACATTTGCCAAATCGATACAAATAATAGAGTGAAATCGACGTCAATAAAATGACATTGCTATTGAATTTTA
>JAJOOO010004075.1:0-17335 GCA_029582685.1 Solanum piurae | reverse complement strand
TCCTAATTATATAAATTTAATTTTATTGATCAACAAAAGTTTATCAATATCAAATTTAATATATAAATCTCCTTGAATTGATCATCGGTATTTCTTTAATTGATAATGTATTTCATATCTAAACCACTAGTATATAAGACTTGATTTGTCAAACTACTCGAGGAGTATATAATTAATCAACGTATTTCATACTCCGATAAAGTATCATTTACATGTCATCATAATTATGAGGTGATCACTACACTTAACATCCATTCAATTAGATCGAACGTATATAATAATACTATCTCTCATTTCATACTCGAATGGATTATATGTTAGCTCTTCACCTCTACATCATGACATGAGATATTAAGTGCATGATTAGACGACGAACTGATAGAATTTGTACATTACTCTAGAAATATAAGTATAATTATCTCCTAATTCATATCAACGTAGTTTCATACTCTAATTATGGATTATAGATTTTTTTTTTTATTCCACGAATTCTAACTTTTTATTTATAAAAGTATACAAAATTGTTACACTTTTTGAACAATTAATTGTAGGTGTAAAATGAAATTTTAGTATTATGCACAATAGAAAAATTATGATTATTAATAGGAATATTTTAAACAAACCGACCTCCGGATGTCGCTTTTATTAAAAGTAATTAGATTTAATAAAAAATACCGACGTCATGAGGTCGGTATCACATTAAATTTTAAGATAAATAAAAGTAATCATGTTAATTAAATAATATTGACATCGGGAGGTTATTAATTTTTAACTTGTATAAAACCGTCATTCGGAGGACTATTTATTTAAAGTTAATTGAAAATATTAATTTATTACATACTATTTAATTTTATCGACTTCCGAAAGTCGGTATTATAATTTGTTTGTTTTTTATTTTACACAAAATCGTCCTCCGGAAGATAATTTAAATAAAATTAAATCAAAATAGAAAATAATACCGACATCAAGAGGTCGGTTTTTATTGTAATTCCTTTTCTGGAAAAAATTCCGACCTCCTGAGGTCGGAATTTGGTTTTTCCGCTTTATTTTGCATAAAAACCGACTACTTGTTGTCGGTTTTCATATCAATGTAATTTCATACTCTAAATATGGATTATTGATCTAACTTTTTATTTATAAAAGTATACAAAAATTGTTTACACTTTTTTAAACAATTAATTATAGGTGTAAAATGAAAATTTAGTTTTATGCTAGCAAAATTATTAAGGAACATTTTAAACAAACCGACCTCCGGATGTCGCTTTTAAAAGTAATTAGATGAAATAAAAATACCGACCTCCGGATGTCGCTTTAATTAGATGAAATAAAAATACCGACCTCATGAGGTCGGTATTTTAATTACATACTATTTAATTTTACCGACATTCGGAAGTCGGTATTTTTACACAAAACCTAAAATATTTAATTGAGAAAAAATTCCGACCTCTTGAGGTCGGAATTTTTCCCAGAAAAATGAATTACAATAAAAACCGACCTCTTGATGTCGGTATTATTTTCTCAGTTAAATATAAAAAATACCGACCTCATGAGGTCGGTATTATATTAATTTATTTTTACATACTATTTAATTTTACCGACATACGGAAGTCGGTATTATAATTTTTTTTTGTTTTTATATTTAATTGATTTATTTATTTGTTTAATACTGACATCAAGAGGTCGGTTTTTATTGTAATTTATTTTTCCCGAGAAAATTTCCGACCTCCAGAGGTCGGAATTTGGTTTTCCCGCTTTATTTTGCATAAAAACCGACTACTTGTAAATACCGACCTCCGGAGGTCGGAAATTACCGACCTCCATTTGAGGTCGGAAATTTTTAGGTCGGTATTCACTATTTTTTTAGTAGTGTCGGAAACAGAGTGTAACGACCTATTCCTCTCGTTATGAAAAAGTCAATGGGGAAAGAATTTGGGGTAGAAAACTTTTGAGTAGTGACTTGGAAAATTCTAGCCTAGTTCAGATTTGGAGGATATCTGAGTTAGGTGAGGTCTAGGGAAATATGGTACTGAATGGGTGATTTAATTATGAAATTGATCACATGAGTGGATAGCCAAGACGTTAAGGAGCCCGTACGGCTTTACGGAATCGAATTCGGGCGAGTAGAACTCTCGAAACTGATCTTAGCGTGAAATGGTAGTTTTGAACGTCAAGGGTTGAAGGTGTGTTGCGAAATGGGAGTTTGGAATTCAAATTCCAACTTTCTGTCTCCGTCCAAGCCATTAGGGTGGGGTTAGTTTCGCCAGGGCAGGGCCGCTATGGCGGGTTGGGTTCCGCTGTGGTGGGACAGTCGCGACTTATATCGGGTAAAAACCCCGTAAACGTTATTTTCTGAAAACTTTCATTCTTAAGAGCTAAGAGACGACCCATTGCAAGTTCTTGATAGTTTTCTACAACTTCTAGCGGTAAAGGTAAGATTATTACTCTCCTAATTCATTTTTTGATCCATAGAACTTAGAATCTTGGGTAATTATCGTTGGGGGAGGATTTTGACTTGAAGTTAATGGTGGGAAAAGCCCTAATTGAATATTAGGATCTTGGGTTTAGCCATGGATATATAGATAGATTTATTATTATTCGAGTAAATTAGGCCTTGTTTATTGATCCTTGCATTAATTGATTGTTTTTAGATAAAGAACAAGCGGAAAGAATCAGAAAAGGGAAGGCTCAAGTATCTTAGAAGGATTCAAGCTTGGCTTTGAGGTAGGTGATGGTTTGGTTTCCTGTTTATGTGATATATACCGGTTAATTGCTTCATTGTATACATGACATGTATGTGAATAGGGAAATATGAATCAAATCCAATGAAAATGAGTATGTGTGAACGATTGCATGCCATGAACCTAATACTTGATTGTATGACTATGAGTAATTTTCATCATAGGTGTGATTGTGATTGTGGTTTTGTTGATTGGATCGGGTGTCACGTTTTGACACATATATTGGATCGAGTGTCACGTTTCGACACATATATTGGATCGGGTGTCACATTTCGACACATATATTGGATTGGGTGTCACGTTCTGACACACTAACAGTTTAGGTGTGGGTTCCATGAGAGTACCATTGTGATTATTACATTCATGTCTATTGTCGTTGATATTGGGAACTGTATGTTGCTCTTGAAATGATAGTTGATCTATGTATTATGTATATGTGTGTTTACTGTGTTGTGATTGCTTGCATATATTTTGCTTACTGGAATAGCCGTGTGATCCTACTAGTACATTGTGGTCTGTGTACTGATACTGCACTTGCTCGTTCGTTGTTGAGTATAGAGCATCTTCAGGAGGCTACTGACAGACCTCAGTTGGGAGATCACTGATTGAGACCAGATTCAAGGGTGAGCCACTTCTTTCAGGTTGTCATGGGTCCTCTATTGTTTAGTCCATTGTTTTAGGACTTAGGCTTTATAATTAGATTTACTCGTATGTTTAGTTTTGGGGTTGTACCCTTTTTCTCTTAGACTTGTTGGTTAGTAGTTTTGGTACAATGAATTTCAGATTCTAGGGGTTGAATTTCTGCAATAGTTATGTTAGTTGTTTTTGTTAAACTTCGGAGTTTATGGAACTCCACATTTCTTTAGACATTTTAACCTGCTTTGGTATATTTAAATGCTTAGTTTTTAGTTAAGTTGCTTAGTCGGGTTGTAGTAATGGTTCCCCCACCGGAAGGTTAGTATGGGTGTCAATCACGAGGGTCTGGGTCGTGACAAAGTTGGTATCAGAGCCCGGGGTTCGTTGATCTCGTTGTACCAAAACAAGTCTAGTAGAGTTTTGCAGAACGATACGGAGACGTCTGTACTTTTCTTCGAGAGGCTACAGGACTTTAGGAAATCTCTTATTTTCTACTTTTTTCGTGCTATGACTTGATTCCAATTGGTATCTAATATTCTTCCCTCTTCTGTCTGTAGATGGTTAACACATGTTTCAACAGCGTCAGACACGTAGCTCACGTCAATGAACCAGTCGAGGAGCCCGCAGCAAGAGGCTGCAGTCGAGGCAGAGGTAGATAAAGAGGAAGGGGAAGAGGCCGAGGAAGGGTAGTACTTGCTAGGGGTGGAGTTCCAGTAGAGAATGCTCCCAGAGATGAGGCCCATCTTGCACATCACGAAGAGGTAGAAGATAAAGTGGAGATCGAGTATGGGGAGGAGGTTGGACCAGAGGGTAACGCATAGGCAGAGGCTACATGTATTCCTCTATTAGACCCAGTGTTATCTCAACAAATTATGACTTTTCTAAAGGGATTGGTCGGCCCTGGAGTCCTTCCCACAGTGCAAGCGGCTCAACCTCCGGTCAACCCCCCCCATTGATGTTACTGTTCCAAAGTTGGGAGGAGATGTAGGCACTGATGCCTTTTTCCATCCCTATTGGGTCCTGTGATGACTGCTAATGAGAATGAGATGTTGACTGAGTTTCTAAAGCTAAAGTCGCCTGTGTTCCATGGTTCTGAGAGTGAGGACTCCTATGAGTTTATTTTGGATCTCTATGAGAGGCTTCACAAGTTAGGTATTGTCATCAGCATCGGGTAGAGTTCATGACCTTCCAGCTTAGGGTGAGGCTAAGCAGTGGTGGGGGGCTATGTGGAATGCAGATCGTCAGTTTTACCCTCACTCACTTGGATGCAGTTTCATGCTTTGTTTCTGGAAAAGTATGTGCCCCAAAATTTGAGAGATCGTAAGAAGGATGAGTTCATGGCTTTGGAGCAGGGTGGTATGATTGTAGCTGCTTATGAGGCTAAGTTTCATGCCTTGTCTAGATATGCTACACAATTGGTAACTACAAAGGAGTAGTGGATTCGTCTATTTGTCAAAGGATTGAACCCCGAATTACAGGTATTGTCTGTTCACATGACCTCTGCAGGAAAAAGTTTTAATGAAGTGACAGACTTTGTGAAGAAAGTGGAGGGAGTTCGACGTGATGGGCAGGCAAAAACTCTAGCTAAGAAGCCCAAGAACACATGTAACTTCCATGGTTCCTACTCTAGAGGTTCATGTAGGCCGACACTTCCATGGTTCCTACTCTACAGGTGGTTACTTAGGAACTCCACAACATAATTTTTTTTAGGATAGCCATGGAGTCGCGCCTTCAGCTAGCGGCATGTCATCTTTTGACCGTAGTTGCTATAATTATGGAGAACCTGGGCATATGAGGAGAGAATGTCCCCATCCGTGCATGTTTGACCCCGCACAGCAGTAGACTAGAGCAGTGGTACCTACGGGCAATAGTAATAATGGTAGAGGTCGTCCACAAGGTGGGTGATGAGGGAATCAGCGAGGTCGTGGAGGTCGGGGAAATGGTAATGCAGGTAGAGGAGCAGCGTAGCCAGGCAATGAGGTTGTCCATCAAGATGACAGGGCTCAATTTTATGCCTTTCCGGGCAAGACCTAGGCGGAGATATCTGATGCAGTGATAACATGTACTATTCTTATCTATGACCGAATGGCTTATGTGTTATTTTATTCGGGTTCTACTTTTTTATACGTGTCTGTTCAGTTTACCTTGGATTTGATGCGGTTTGTGATGTACTTGACGCCCCCATCCATGTTTCTACCCCACTTGGACAGTCTATCATAGTCACCCATGTATATCGTGCTTGTCCTGTTATGTTTATGGGTTTCTAAACTTGGGCTGATTTGGTTAGTTTGGATATGACTAACTTTGATATAATATTAGGCATGACTTGGTTGTCCCCCTATTATGTTGTGCTTAATTGTAATACTAAGTCTGTGACTCAAGAGATCCCGGGTAGGGAAAGGTTAGAGTGGGATGTGGTGTACAAGCCTAAGCCAGCTAAGGTCATATCTTCCATTCGGTCTAGGAAACTGGTGGGGCAGGGGTGTTTGGCATATTTGGCTCATATTCGAGATGTTGAGGTCGAGTCTCCCTCTATTGAGTCTATTCCTGTAGTTTCTAAATTTAGAGAAGTGTTTCCTACCGATTTGCCTAGTATGCCTCCGGATAGAGATATAGATTTCTGCATTGACTTGGAACCTGGTACTTGCCCCATATCCATTCCTCATTATCGCATGGCTCCGGCGGAGTTGAGAGAGCTTAAAGCTCAAATCCAGGATATTCTTGATAAAGATTTCATCCATCCTAGTTCTTACCCGTGGAGTGATCCTGTCTTGTTTGTTAAGAAAAAAGATGGTAGTATGTGGATGTGTATAGACTATCGACAGTTGAATAGGGTCACCATTCGAAATAAGTATC
The DNA here is from genome assembly GCA_029582685.1 of Solanum piurae. Classification (NCBI taxonomy): domain Eukaryota; kingdom Viridiplantae; phylum Streptophyta; class Magnoliopsida; order Solanales; family Solanaceae; genus Solanum; species Solanum piurae. The sequence continues at coordinate 11,105 of JAJOOO010004075.1, read as the reverse complement.
CATTGCTTCGGATAGATGATATATTTGACCAATTGCAGGGTGCATCAGTTTTCTCTAAGATTGATCTAAGGTCTAGTTACCATCAGTTAAAGATTAGGTCTGAGGATGTACCGAAAATAACATTCAGGACCCGTTATGGGCATTATGAGTTCCTAGTGATGTCGTTTGGGTTGACAAATGTGCCTGCAGCTTTCATGAGTTTGATGAATGGTGTGTTCAAACCATTTCTGGATTCGTTTGTTATTGTTTTCATAGATGACATTTTGGTTTATTCAAAGAGTAAGGAAGAGCATGTTGACCATCTTCATATTGTTTTGGGTATCCTTGGGAGACAAAAGTTGTATGCTCAATTTTCCAAGTGTGAGTTCTGGTTGACTTCAGTTGCCTTTTCTGGGCATGTGGTTTCAAGGGAAGGGGTAATGGTAGATCCCCAAAAGATTGAAGCAGTCAAAAATTGGGTTTGGCCTAGCTCTGTAACTGAAATTAGGATTTTTGTGGGGCTTGCCACCTACTATCATCGGTTTGTGAAGAATGTTGCTTCTATCGCCACGCATTTGATGAGGCTGACCAAAAAAGAGGTACCTTTCGAGTGAATGGCAAATCTGAAGAGAGCTTTCAAAAGCTCAAGACATTTCTTACCACAACACCTATTTTGGCACTACCGGTGGAAGGTAAAGATTTCATTGTATATTGTGATGCTTCACATTAGGGCTTGGGTGATGTGTTTATGCAGGATAAGAATATCATAGCTTATGCATCGCGACAGTTGAAGGTGCATGAGCGAAAATACACGACACATGATTTGGAGTTTGCAGCGGTACTATTTGCTCTCAATATCTGGCGGCATTAACTTTATGGTGTCAAGTGTGAGGTATTTACTGACCACCGTAGCCTACAACATGTATTCACTCAGAAGGACCTGAATCTGAGACAACGAAGGTGGATGGAGTTAATTAAGGATTATGATGTTACCATCCAGTATCATCCGGGTAAGGCTAACGTGGTGGCAGACGCATTAAGCCGGAAGGCGGTGAGTATGGGTAGTCTAGCTTGCTTGGGTGTATCCAAGTGACCTTTGGACAAGGAAATTCAAACTTTAGAGTCTAAGTTCAGGCGGTTGGGCATCTCAGAAAAAAGTGGGGTGTTATCTAGTATTGAGGTTAGGCCCATATTCATTGAGGAGATCAAGGCCAAATAGTTTGAGGATGAGAGTTTGAATGAGCTCAGAAAGAAGACAGTGTCTGGCAAGACACAAGATGCGACTCTTGACGCAGGGGGTGTGCTCAGTTTTAAGGGGAGAATTTGTGTTCCTCCAGTGAATGACTTGATTCAGAATATGTTGACAAAATCCCATGGTTCGCGGTATTCCATTTATCCGGGTGTGACCAAGATGTACCGAGATTTGAAACAACTTTATTAGTGGTCTTGCATGAAGAAAGACATAGTTGAGTTTGTGGCTAAGTGCCACAACTGTCAATAGGTAAAGTATGAACACCAAAGGCCTCCAGGTTTGCTTCAGCGAATGCCAATTACGGAATGGAAGTGGGAAAGGATAGCTATGGATTTCGTGGTTGGTCTCCCCAAGACCTTGGGAAAGTTTGACTCTATTTGGGTAGTGGTTGACAGACTGACTAAGTCAGCCCACTTCACTCCAGTCAGAGTAGACTATATTGCGCAACAGTTGGCTAAGGTGTATGTGAAGGAGATAGTGAGGCCGCATGGAGTGCCCCTTTCTATCATGTCAAACCATGGTACGCAGTTCACATCCAAGTTTTGGGGAAAATTACATGAAGAGTTGGGCATTCAACTCACTTTTAGAACAACCTTCCATCCACAGACGGACGGACAGTCAGAGAGGACTATTCAAGTGTTAGAGGACATGTTAAGGGCATGTGTGATTGTCTTTGGAGGACATTGGGACAAGTTCTTACCCTTGTGTGAGTTATCCTATATCAATAGTTACCACTCCATCATTGACATGGCACCGTTCAAGGCACTTTATGGGAGGGGATATAGATCGCCCATAGGGTGGTTTGAGGCTGGAGATGTGAAACATTTGGGGGTTGATTTGGTGAAGGATGCTCAGGATAAGGTAAGCATCTCATAGCCGACAGAAAAAGTATGCAGACTGTAAGGTAAGAGGCATGGTATTCCAGGCTGGTGAACAAGTTCTTCTTAAAGTGTCACCCATAAAAGGGGTGATGAGATTCGGCAAGAAAGGCAAGCTTAGTTGTCGATACGTTGGACCATTTGAGATTCTTGACTGTGTAGGGCCAGTGGCTTATTGGTTGGCCTTACCACCTAGCTTATCTTGAGTTCATCTAGTGTTTCATGTGTCCATGTTGAAAAAGTATCATGGGGATGGGGATTACATCATAAAATGGGACTCAATTTTGTAAGACATTTACCTTCAGTATGAGGAGGAACCGGTTCTAATTCTTGATCGCAATATTCGGAAGCTGAGGACAAAGGAGATAAAGTTTGTGAAAGTTCAATAGAAGCATCGTCTGGTTGAAAAAGCTACTTGGGAAACCGAGAAAAACATTCGAGACAAGTATCCCCAGTTGTTCAACGATTCATGTACTTTACTACCCTTACTTTAGCCAAGTTTTCCTAGTTTATCACTCAGGGACGACTGATGGGTAAATTGGTATCTATTGTAACGGACCTATTCCCATCGTTATGAAAAAGCCAATGGTGAAAGAACTTAGGCAAAAAACTTTTGTGTAGTGACTTAGAGAATTCAAGCCTAGTCCAGATTTGGAAAAAATTTGAGGCAGATGAGGTCTAGGGAAATCTGGTAATGAATGAGGGATTTAATTATGAAATTGATCACATGAGTGGATATTCAAGACGTTAACGAGCCCGTACGGCTTTACGGGATCGAATTCGGGCAAGTAGAACTCCCGAAATTGATCGTAGCATGAACGGGTAGTGTTTGAAGATCAAGGGTTGAAGGTGTGTTGCGAAATGGGACTTTGGAACTCAAATTCTGATTTTCTGTGTCTGTGCAAACCGCCAGGGCGGGGCCGCTGTGGTGGGTTGGGTCCCACTGTGGCGGAACAGTCGCAACTTAAATCGAGTAAAAACCCCAAAAAATGTTATTTTCTCTAAACCTTCATTCTTTAGAGTAAAGAGACGACCCAGGGCAAGTTCTTGATAGGTTTCCACAACTTCTAGCGCTAAAGGTAAGATTATTACTCCCCTAATTCAATCCGTAGAACTTAGAATCTTGGGTAATTATCGTTGGGGAGGGTTTTGACCTAAAGTTAATGGTGCAAAAAGCCCTAATTATTGAACATTAGGATCTTGGGTTTGGCCATGGATAGATTGATTGATTATTATTTGGGTAAATTAGGCCTTGTTTATTGATCCTTGCATTAATTGATTGTTTTTAGACCAAGAACAAGAGGAAAGGGCAGGCTCAAGTGTCTTAGGAGGATTCAAGCTTGGGTTTGAGGTAGGTGATGGTTTGATTTCCTATTTATGTGAGATATGTCGGTTAATTGCTTCATTATATGCATGCATGTATGTGAATAGGTAAATATGAATCAAATCCGATGAAAATGAGTATGTGTGAACGATTGCATGACATGAACCTCATACTTGATTGTATGACTATGAGTAATGTTCATTATGGGTGTGATTGTGATTGTGGTTGTGTTGATTGGATCGGGTGTCTCGTTCTGACACATATATTGGATTGGGTGTCACGTTCCGACACATATATTGGATCGAGTGTCACGGTCCGACACATATATTGGATCGAGGGTCACGTTCCGACACACTAACAATTTCGGTATGGGTTTCATGAGAGAACCATTGTGATTATTACATTCATGTATATTGTCGTTGATATTGGGAACTGTATGTTGCTCTTGAAATGATAGGTGATCTATGTATTATGTATATGTGTGTTTACTGTGTTGTGATTGCTTGCCTATGTTTTGCTTACAGGAATAGCCGCATGATCCTACCAGTACACTGTGGTTTGTGTACTGATATTGCACTTGATCGTTCTTTGTTGAGTACATGGCATCTTCAGGCGGCTACTGACAGACCTCAGTTAGGAGATCACTGATCAAGATCGGATTCTAAGGTTAGCCAGTTCTTTCAGGCTGCAATGGGTCCTCCAATGTTTAGTCCATTCTTTTCGGACTCGGGCTTTCTAATTAGATTTACTCGTATGTTTAGTCTTGGGGTTGTACCCCTTTTCTCTTAGACTTGTTGGTTAGTAGTTTTTGTACGATGACTTTCAGGTTCTAGGGGTTGAATTTCCGCAATAGGTATGTTAGTTACGTTGTTTTTGTTAAACTTCGGAGTTTATGGGAACTCCACATTTCCTAGACATTTAAACCTGCTTCCGTATCTTTTAATATTTAGTTTTTGGTTAAGTTGCTTAGTCGGGTTGTAGTATTGGTTCCCCCACCGGAGGGTTTGTGTGGGTGTCAATCACGACGATTTGGATCGAGACACAGAGGTATACTTAACAATGAATATTTAACAAATAAATATACTTGTGTTAAGAATTTATTTTTTGAAAAGTTTATAATATCAAGTTGAATATACAGTCTAATCCGCCAATGAATGTATCAGTAATATTACTCGAAAACATAGGTATACTTAACAATGACTATATAAAAAAGAAATATACCTGTGAAAATCCAAAAAGCTCATTGACATAGCTATAGAAGAAGAGAAGGATAGAGGTTGTTCTTACATTTTTATTTTATTTTGTATTGTATGTGTAAAAATGGAGAAGTTGTTATAAAATGGATGTCCACATACATATATTTTGTGGTAACATATATGTACACACCATACATTATGTGTACGATGAATATACACATAACAAACAAAGTGTTGTAACCTAACCATCCATATGATATACTTGGATCCCAAAGTGTATACATGACAAGAAAATATTCATGTATCACACTTCATGCCCAAGTATATACAAATATATAAACCCCTCTTCTTGTAACAAAGTAAGAAGCACAAGGAAAGAGTAAGTGAAAGAAAAAATTTAATAATAGAGAAAAGCTATTGCTACTACTACTTTGTGTCTCTCTCTCTCTCTCTCCTTTTCTTCTTGTCATTTTATTTTACTACACATTCTTCATTTAATAACATGTTATCAGCACGAGTCTCTTCATCTACGAGCATAACCGGTGGTGTATTAGCCCAAACATAGATGGTATAGAGTATATTCTATTTTGCTATATAAGTCTTCTTATACTTGGTAGTCTAAATTTGATAATTTCGTTAATATTATCATGGACTTTGAGCTAAATATGTTATGACCCAGGGGTACACCCTAGAAGTAACATGGCGTATTTGACCCCAAAAGGTCTCATACAAGCCCTTAGCATATCATAAACATAGGATAAAAGAAATGATGCAGAATTCAAAAACTTTTATCCATACAATCGAAGTCTTTTATAAAAGCAAGCGGAAGTCTAACTTGTCTCAATTAGCCATCTAATACAATCTTTGAATCAACAATAGGATCACAGCCCTTCAACATAATCCAAAACATAAAGGTACTAGAAAGAAACTACTAATGACTCATACGTCCTCAAATCTTGATGACTCACCACAAGCTAGGAGAATAGTCGATCCAAGCTTGAACCAACAGAGAATCACCTTAAGAACCGAAACCTACACTTTGTGAAAAATGTAGAAAATATGGGTTAGTACAAAAATGCAGTAAGTATGATAGCCATGCATAAAAATCCTTGAAAACATGCTAAAAGGGAAAATTTAGTTGAAAAGCATGCATTTACCAAGTTTGAGAATCATCATGCACTTTAAGTATAAAAGTATAAGTCACATGTATATTCAACATATAAACCATCATAACATAATAGAACCATTTCATGAGTAACCCTAAGTTATACTTGTGCAAAGTATAGATAAAGATCCCATAATCCCCATCTACACTAAGTACAACTTTTAGGCCACCATAATCATACTTACACTTCTTTATTCTCATGTTTAGTTAATACTCATAGACAAGGAACATTCAAATTTAATAAGACATGTCAAGGAAAGCAGCTCATAGCAACAATCCAAGTTAAGCCTTCTTCATTACATCTAGTCTTCATGTCAAGATTCTCAATAGCCTCATTATAAACCTTTTCATTTCATAAGACATTATAACATTTGAGGACCACACCATAACCACTCTCAAACCTACTTGTGCAATGCATGGATGAAGTCTCATACCCCCACCCATACTTCATAGAACTCTTTTAAAAACCATAGTACATAACTCACATTCTTGTTCATGAAGGGAATAAGCCCTAACCGACATAGATCACGTGAGAAAATCATGGAATCCGGTGTCATGTCCCACACCAAAAAGAGTTGGTCTACTTGCCTAAGGTAGAACCGGTTATATTTTAGCTTAGGTGGATCCACTAGCTAATAACCTATGTGGGAACATAGTTATGGGATAAGGAGGTTGTTACTAGAAACTCAGCCTAACATGGGGAGAGCTTCGACCTCACAATATCCACTCGGTGCTAAGCATTAAATTCCCATGGTGTAGTTAATTCTCTTTTAACATTATTACACATGAGAGGGATACCATTGGCCTACATACTCAAGGTACATTATTACACACATGAAACGGGTGCCATGTGCCTACCGATTCAAGGTACATCATTACAATAGCTCATTGAATCCTCATGAAAGGGATACCATTGGTATACCGATTCAAGGTTAATCATTATAGTAGTTCATGGACTTGTCACGAAAGGGATACCATTGGTGTACCGATTCAAGGTTCATCATTATAGTAGTTTATGGATTCATCATGAAAGGGATACCATTGGTCTACCGATTCAAGACAAAGCCTTAGAATACTTCATTAGTCATTTATGAAAGGGATGTCATTGGTCTACCGATTCAAGGTTCAATAAGATCACTTTTAATTACACATGAAGTGGATGCCCTTAGCCTACCAATTCAAGGTATATCAATCAAGATTACTTTTATTCACACATGAAAGGGATGCCATTAGCCTACCGATTCATTTAGGTGAGGAAAGCTTTTCACATCATCACAATTTCATCATAGTCATACTCACTTTATTCTCAAGTATTCAATAAGCATGGACATAAACATCATGACCATGATTCATCAACACATCTAGGATTACTACATTAGACATGGATAACAACATGATTCAAATAGTTCAATTACTACAAGCACAATCTTATAATATTCATCTTTCTATAATTCACCCACATCACAAGTTCATAAATTGGGGACATGGGGATTTCATGGTTTCTTGGGGGAAATTCAACATAACAACCATAGGAATTACTCAATTAATACATAATTCAATTAATCAATCCATAACATTCATAATTCGATAGCATTCTACTCACATCAATCATTACCCACACTTTTAAAATCCAATTTGGAAGAATTGGGAGAATTCATGGATTCTTGAGGAATTCATCTTAAAAACAGTAAGTAATCATCAATTTGATCATAATATAAATCAATTAAACCATTAGAAACGTTTTTGAAGTGAATCCATGACTTGGAGTAAAACCCTAGCTTTTTGGGTAAAGTTACAAGTTTGAAATTGAGTTTGGAGGGACTCCATGGATGAAAACTATCCATGGATCAAAGACTACCATACCTTAGGTGAATAAATCAAATAAATTCGAGTAAAAAAGTCTCCTTCTTCAAGCACTAACCTGATCTTCTTCTTCTTCTTCTTTGTAGTTCTAGAGAGAGTTTCTTTTTGGGGGAAAAGTTAGTTATGGATTTAGGTCTTGGGATATATGAGGTATAAGGGTTAGTTAATGGATTAAAAACCCTTATATAGTTCTATTAAAATAATATAAAATGACCCTACAATAAACTAACTAAAAATAAAATTACCTAAATGACCTTACCTTTGGTCGAACCTTGGACAGAACTGTAGGCATGACCCATGCCCATGATCCACAGACCGTGGGTGGGCCTACAGGGCATCCTGCAGGTCCGTAGGTCCATGGTCTGCAGCTCCTAAATTTGTCTCTTGACCCATGATTCCCATCCACGGGGCGTGGGTCCACCTACTGGCCGTAGGTGCCATCCGTAGGTAGCCCCTTTTGGGCAGCTTTGGGCAGTTTTGGGGTTAGGCTTTAGGGTCCTCCTCAAGGACCCTTGGTTGGTCCTTGGGGGGTCGTACCTTGAAGTTTAGCCCCTAAACCCATCATCTTAAGTACGGGAAGCCATTTTATGATTCTAACCCACACATCAAACTCTAATACTCTCACTTAAGGCTCTAGTTTCACCTACTAGTTTTTCGTGTGTTACAATATCTCCCCTTGGGAACATTCGTCCTCGAATGAAGATCTTGACACCTTATGGAATTAAAGACTCAAGACTAGCATCCCATCATGCATGAAACATCAAATAATGCTCAATTCAAAGGAGAAAACATCAATTCCATCTCAACATATTCAATGCAACACAAGGAAGTAGGAACTACATCTTACAACCCATTATGCATGGAAACTTCAACATTTCTCAAATTCATTGGAGGAACTACCTTCTCCATCTCAAAGCATGCTCAACACAATATCATGAAGCAAATTATGCAATTATTCTCAAAAGCATATTAAAGCATGTTCAACAATTCATCACATGAAGCATGTAGACAACTCATACTAAATGCATAACAACATGAGGAACACATAAATCATGAAAACTCATTTTGTTACTAAACATGAATTTCTCAAGAACATGCATAACATAAGGAGATCATGGAAACACATAAATCACACATGACTCCAAAACATGCAACAAGCCGCAAGGAACTCTTTGTCTCAAGCTAGAATAGGAATAGAAGAAAGAGATAAGGATATTGAAACTCTCAACAATTTTGCTTTCTAAGCATACCATGTCCCCCTTGGGAGTAAACCCCTACTAAGGATAACATCAAATTTTAACAAATAGCATAGGGACCTTAATAAAACATTTACATCTATAGGGAATTATCAACATACTGGTGCCTTCATCCGGAAGGTCACATTTTCCCTCTCTAGACTGGAGTACATAGAAGCGACCATACTTTGAAGCATTGGGATCTGGACCACTAAGAAAAGCTTGATTGGTCTCTCTTCCTTTTGCCGAGAGTTTAGGGCAATTTTTCTCGTAATGATCACTCTATCCACAACCATAGCAACCATCTGTACCGGCTAGGCACTTCCTATGGTGCTTGTTTCCACATTTGGTGCAAGTAGGCTTAGGAAATGGAGACCCACTACCTTTCTGTTGGTTAAACATAGGAGTGTTCGAAGAATCTTGGTTGGAGGACCTCTTTTTGAACCTTGGTTGACCTTGTTCATCGGACCTAACTCTTTTCATCTCTCTATTATTTCTCTTGAGTTTTGACTCCTCAATTTTTTGGGCATACACCATAAGCCTAGAGATATTCATGTTATCATGGAGCATTTCCGTACGATATTATTCTCAAACTAAGGCGGACAAACTCGTCACAAATTTACTCATCTCATCCCTTGGATCCGCCACCATAGATGGAGCATACTTGGATAGTTGGGTAAATTTCAAGGCATACTCTTGAACACTCACGCTAACTTGCCTAAGGTTAATGAATTCTTCCACCTTAGCTTCCCACAACTCTCGAGGAAAGAACCTATGAATAAATGATTTCTTAAACACCTCTCAATCAATGGGACCCGCTCCTACCGGCCTATTTTTCTTCCATTGAGTAAACCAAACTTGAGCAACATCCTTCAATTGATAAGCGGCTAGTTCCGCTTTTTCTACCAAAGAAACCTCATCCATAAACTATTGAGGATCCTCTCCCACTTTGGAACCAAGAAATTCGGGAGGGTTCATCCTAATAAAATCCCTCAATCTAGAAGCCGTGGAATTCACATTAGGATTCACATAAGTCCCAACATCTCTATTGGCTTGGGCCGTCATAGCTTGGGCCAACATTAGAAGAGCTGACCTAACTTCCATATCCGACATAGCCGGAGGGTTAATCAGAGCTTGATTAGCTTGAAGAGCTTGATTCTCTTGAGGATATTCTTCATTGACATTGTTATCCTTCATTCTCTTTACGTTAGCCCTTCAAGTATTCATATCCTGAAGACACAAAAGATGAATTATGAGATGGACTTTATAGAGTTAAACTCTATGGCACGACTTAAGAATAATGAAAGAAGTGTAGCTTCCTAACATCGTATAGACTCTCATTCATAAATGTGGTGCGCTTCATGATGAGTCCACAAATTGGACTCATTTAGGGCTTTATTCTAATAGAAATAGTGTCCTCAAATGCTTATATTATCTCAATATCTGATGAAAACCTTTAAGTTTCAGGTATTTGAAGTTTGATGTAATGCATGGACACTACTTCGCAAAAAGGAACGAAAAGGCTGAAAAGAACAACAAATAGAAGGCCTGAGGATCACCGAGTTCACTTGGTGAATCACCGAAGCGTCCCACTTTGCCTTTTGTTCTAGTGTATTGAGCCCTGAAGGAAAGGATCAAGTCGGCAGAAAAAGAGAGCAGTCAGCGGATCGCCGAAAAGGTCCGTGAGGCAGTACTATGTCGCCCAATGACCCAGAGTAGGACGATACCGAAGGATGGTGCAAGACGGTGATGAACTATACCAAAGGAGGAATCTCCGAATTGATCGGCGATTTCGACTAATGTCACCGAGTGATCCGCCGCAGCACAGATTTTTGAAAACTATAAATACTCGTAGAGAATTATAGCTTAGTATTAGTTTTTATCAGAATTTAGTATCATGTTTTTATCAGAGTTTGGATTTAGTACTATTTTTATTTTACTCTCAAGTTTGTAAGGGTTTTGAAGACTTGAAGAAGAAGAAGAGGGTTTCATCTCTTTCAATTTGGAAGTGGGTCTCTTGGATTCTTCTTTCTTTGCTTAAATCAAGACTTATTTCTCTATACCCATTTGATTTCAACATCATTGAAGGTATAAATCTCTATCTCTTGATGTGTGGCTAAAAACCCTCATTCTTGGGGTGTGATTTAGCAAATATGTGTTGATATTATTGTTGGGTCTTGCTTGCTGATAGGTTAGATGTATTTTAATGGTGA